>JAABKJ010006509.1:0-21909 GCA_011634705.1 Andricus grossulariae
GGGATTTTATTCTCCTGACAGTGCCGAATTAGAGCCTCCACCTCTCTAGGAGGCGGAGGTCCCCCGGCATCGCCAGGCAAATAAGCCGAGGCGATGAACATCTAGCCTTTCTCCACTACTGCCCCTGAGTCTCGCCTTAACAACGGTGAGATCTCTAGAGCAGAATTTAGGCACCAAGATCGCATACATACCCTTGACGGCTATGCATGCCCTTGGCGTTTTTTCGAGCGGCCCCTTATATATGGAGCCACAACCTTACAAGCCGCAAATCCTTTCCCAGCATAACCAGGGTTCTTGGATTAGGGCGAGCCCTGTCCACACCACAGACATGCGTCTAACTAGAACCACTGAGGCGCCTTTGCTGTGGTGCAAATTAATCTGTATCATGGAGATTCCCGTCTCAGCCATTGACAGGCTAATTCAGGGCTTCTCCGGGTGCTTCTGATCCCCCTGAGGAGCCCAGTTGGGTCACTCGGAAGGTAACTGTACTCGCCCCCAAATAGAGGCGGTAATCAAGAGCCGCAAGGGCTCTGGTTGAATGATTCAGGAAGACCCACGACTCAGTTCGCAGAGACGGGTCCTGAAAACTCAGGCGCCCGAGAACGACTGTCGGACTTTCGGGGGTACCGGGAATCAGTACTGTCGCTCTGCGGTACCTCTGCAGACACTCCGTCCCTTTGACTTTAAAGTTTAGGCCCTCTTTGAGCCTAAGCGTTGGGGCTTTTCTCCACTATCCTGTCTCGCGTCCAGATTTCCGCGGCTTCCACTACGATGGCCCCCCACCTGATGAAGATGTCATTGAATCTGGGGGCGCGCCCCTCGCGGGGTAATTCGTTAATCCCTTTAGAGATTTCATCCCTCATCCTGTCCAACTCCTCAAGATTTAGACAGTTCTCAGGATAACCCGACGCAACGCCAACCTTCACCAAGGCGTTGTTAGCCATCTGCGCGAAAGTAAGGCCCTGTGTTTCCAGAGCCTTCTGCCGCTTCAACTCCCTGTTTGGGGGAGTTCTCTGGAGCCCTTCTTCCTCTTGTCAATAAGATGAGCCTGAGGAGTTGCTCCACGTAAGGTTCTCGCAGCCACTGCCCCCTGCGGGGTGCCTTGGCTGCTGTTTGCGAGACGCGCTTTGCGGTCTCTCCTTTTCTGTGCTCCGCAACGCTGCCTTCTCCTTACAGAGAGTTAGGTTAGGTGCACTTCTACGGCTTCGACAAGATTGTCTCCACCGTTATCTTTAGTTCGCACCGCCTCTGGTGGGTTGCCCCCTAAGGAGCCTCCCACTTTTGGCGGTGGGTGAGAGGAGGGTCCTGGAACGGGCCCCTTATTGGTTTTGATTTGTTTTGGATTTTGAGGATTCATTTGAGTTTCTCGAGAAGCTAGGGATATGAAAAACCCCGCCCGCCGAGCCCCGCTTGCAGGGGGTGGGTCTACATACTATGGGATTCGACCTGGTGTCCCAAAATCTCCGTAAGACACCTCCTTTGTGACCCCTGCCTCTCTGCCTCTACTGAGGGGGGCAGGCAGGGGTGTTCAAGGATTTGTTGACCCTGGTGCCATTTAGCTCTTGACACAGCGATCACATCGTAGCTTGGGAGAATAAGAACTCGCGCCCTCGATATTCCAGGAGGCTTCATTACCTCCTGGAAAGATCGCTCCTCAGTTTAGGTCTAATGAGACCTGTAAGCGCTCCCACCAGCGAAAAGGTCCTGCGATCCCTAGGGAGAGTTGGATTTGAAGTAAAATCTGATGGAAATTATAATGAAGATAACAAAAAACTGTGCAATGTGGTCAAACTTTCAAATCCAAATGATGCAGTAAATTTGAACTTGGTTCCACATATAATACGAGAAAAAATTGAGGCCTTCTATCATGTTTCAGCTTACTTTCGTACCAAAGTAGTTAACAATAACATGATGATTGAATCTCTGAAATTTTCTAAAGATAAAAACTTAAATAACTTTAAAGTTAATTTCAAACTAACTCAAGAACTAGTGTATCGAAATTTATAGCTTATTTCTCATTTAGACATGCAATTGAACGTACTCGAAAGTTGAATGAAAAAAGCTGCAGTTAGTGAGAGAATTGCATAAACTAGATCGAAAAAATTATTAACGACGACATGTTGATATCCGTGGCTTCGATGAAACTTGGCAAGCGGATCTAGTTCAAATGCAACCATACGAAAAATAACACAAATTTTTTGAATACACATTAACCATTACTGACATTTTTTAAAGAATTTTTTTGCGCTATCCCTGTACAAAATAAAAGTGCTCAAGTTGTAACTGCGGGAATGAAATCAGTGTGGAGCAAAGTTTTGTATAAACAAATTCGCATACTGATCAAGGAAAAGATTTTTATAATGCGAATTTTCAATTTCTCATAAAAAACTATAATATTAATTTATATTCAACATTTAGTAATTTAAAAGCTTTAATATGCGAGTGATTTAATCGAACATTGAAAAATAAGCTGCGGATATAATTCAGTTTACCAGGAAATTATTAAAAATTGGACAGAAGAAATATTTACAGTGAAACTAGTAAAAAATAATGAACCACAGTTACACATATTCTTGAAGACTATCAAGATAAATCTGTTCTTGGTGGTTTTCATGAACATAACTTTAAGAAGTAGAAAATTCTGATATTTATCTGGTTGAAGAAGTAGTAAGAAAGAGGGGAAATAAACCATTTGTGAATAGTTAGGCTTTGATGATTCTCATAATAGTTGGATCAGTAATTCAGATTTGTAAAACACTCATGTATGCATGTATTAAGCATGTTAGTAAATGAATAAATTAATTTACAATCAATACATGTTTTTTGAATTTATATATGACCTCTTCATATTAATGAATGCGTATTCTTTTAATAACTATAAGTATTTTTATGAAAGTTACTTCCTATATTTTGAATTTGAGTAATTTTTTCAATTACCTCATTTGTTAAATGATTAATATTAAAAGTAGCCAACTCCACGAATGAAATCTCATAATCTATAAGATACACGAAAACATATTTTTCACAACATTTGTTTCAGAGTTTTTCATAACTTTTTAATATATAATTCGAATTTTTCACAGATTAACACAGATAACTCATGAACGTAAGATTCTTAATTAAATATGGGTATTTTGAGTCCTGAAATTCAACTTAGATTACTTACATTAGTTTAGATTACAATTTTCAAATTTAATAACCTTTTCAACTCACTCCACCATCACCAAAAATGCAAAGCCCACGAAATACGTTTTAAATATCGGCCAATCGTTCAATTCTTTCGTTGGAATGAAATCTGTCACACTTATAATTTTCTTCAAGTTTTTCAAAGTTAATTTTCAGTTAAATTCAGTTTTCAGAAATTCCTTGACAATTATTGAAAGTCACTTCCTCCTTGAGTTAATTGTTTCACTTTCTAAATATTAGTTAGATGTGCACCTAATCGCGTTCGTAGATTCTACTTTTTTTTTGTTCAATGTTCAGCATCCCATGAGAGCTAGTATAATTACTAAAGTATATAGTTATAGTATGGTTCTGGAATGCTTAAACGAGATCACGTCAACAATGCGTTTGACGGTAAAAATAAAAAAAAGACCGCTTAAGAATTTGCTATTCAAAAAAATTCCAAAGAGATGACTTTATATGAATAAAATACGTATGAAATCATTGAACAATCTGTTTTTCGATATGAAATCAAAAGATAACCGATAAGGAATTTGTTATTAAAAAATATCAAAAAGGTAACTTCAGACGAATAGTGCATAGTTTTGAATATTTACACAAAAATGTTTATTTGAAAAGCTTTTGAAAGAGGACCACATTCTCGACATGGCAAATTCTTATCTAATGACAATTAGTACACAATATACGATTATCTTGCACTCAGATTAAAGGTCTATATCTATAACGTCAGAAATTTCATTTTTAGAATATAGGCAGTGAGAGTAAGTAGAATTCGTTGTCCGGAAGTACCCAACCCTATCTACTCGCGTCATTTAGTTAGGTAATATTATTTTTTCACGTTTTCACAATTATATACCAATATAAGTAGCTTTTAAAATCAAGTATTGAATAATTTTTAAGATTTAAAATTGTTCGATCCGAAAATGTGCCTAGTCCTAAATAAAGTTCAATCCTAAAGCAATATTTACATTTTTTACATTTTTATCTAGTTTGATTTGTTTATATTTCAATTTCGCCCTGCTCTTCAATTAAAATTGTAAAACTATTAAATACATTACTGTTGTAATTACGATATATTTACAATAGGGATGGTCGATTTTTTTAGCGAATCCAGAACGCTTGGGATGAAAAAAGTTGTGCACTGGTACTCTTATCATCTACCTAAAGTTTTATAAATATAGAAAAAAAAACTTTGGCCTCCCCGGGGGTCGTATATGACCCCTGATTTCGCATGCAAATTTAAACTTAATTTTTAGTGCAATAGATCCTTGATAACGCATAATCATTTCAAGCTAAAAATGTAAGAAATTAAATTCATTTATTTAAAACAAAAAATCAATTTTAAGCTAAGGTGACCATAGTTTTGAGTGACGAAATCTGTTAACGAAAATCAGTAATCTTATTAAATGTATTTATGTTACATCTCTCAAAAGTCAAGAAACATTAGGATCAAATTTCTTAAAATATATCAACATTTTCTTAAATAAGCAAACCTCTTCCAATTTTCTGAAATGGTTGAGAGTCATGATTTTTTTTTCAATTCTTGAAAGTAAATATCTTGGTACGACAAATCTCTCAAAAATATTACCAAAAATTAAATTTTTCACCTAAATGCTGATCATTAACAACCATATTCGACTTTCAGAGAATTTTTGGTTCAGACTTATAGATGAAAAATATAAAATCCACTGATTTGAATAGTTAAAAATTATAGAAGTGGATAAAAAAAGACTATATTTATCTCCTTGCGTTAATTGGCTTTGAACTATGAGCAAATAAAAAGTGTAAACAGTCAATAGCAGACGATCAAAGATCAGATAAATTTAAAAGTAACCAGCTCAGTGGATCGTATTTGCTCGGTTGTGCGTTTAGCAGGTGTCAATTTTTCTTCCAATGATTCCACAGTCGATAACGAATACATCTGTACGTTCGGCACGGCGATTCGTGGCGAGACTGTCAATCTGACGAATCCCAAAATTGTCAGTGCTCTTCACTCGCAGAATATTCAATTACAGAGCACAATATAGTTATCTAGGGGCCATTTAAAATTGTATACTTCGCATGATAGTAAATAGATTTGTTCTCCTGGGCGTTTATTATAAAAAATTATTTAAAAAGTTCTCTATATTTGTGCATGTACATATCTCATCATTCCAAAATTTATTTGATTGGAAACCGAACATTATTAATCGGATAAATTGGATATCTGTAAGTAATGTCAGTTTGCATAAAAAGAGGTTTTTGTTCATAGTTGAATTAATCTAATAAGTTATATAATCTCACCAAAAACATCTGCGATGCAAACAATTCCGCCAAGTAAACAGTTAATAGTACAATCAGTATAGTTTGTGAAATCAAAGTTTGCCAAGTTATTCTAAGAGATACCTTAAATTTCAAATTCATCAAACTGAAACAATTAGGAAAATTTGAAGAATGTACTATTAAAAGATGAAAATGAAAACTTAAGAGAGATTTTCATTTTTTATTGTTATTTATATAATAATAAAGTCGCCAAGATTTCATTATTTCCCTTTCAATATATTGTAAACTTTTCTGTAATTTTATTAGTTTAATAAATTGAAAATTTTAGGTATCTTTTAGAATTACTTGGAAAAATTTGGTTTCACAAGATATGCTGATTATACTGATAACTTTTTGCCTGGCAGAATTTTTTGCTTCGTAGATGATTTTGGTGAGATTTCCCTTATTTTGTAAAATAAAATTAATTAAATAATATGCTCGTTTCCAAATGATAAGAATATTTAATACTCTACACAATATAATGCATATCATTTGTATTGATATTGATATCGAGGAAACAATAATTACTCTTTATTTTCTTGACTGGGATTTATACAAGAATTTAACATTTATTTCCTTTTAAAGCCCTAAGAAGGTTCGAGGCTTGAATTGTTACTTTCGATTTAGAGATATGTAGAAAGTATATAGGAGCTTGATTTTAGAGTATAAAATAAGCTTTGATATAAACCCTCAACGAATATCTTCAGACAAATAGTTCACGAGATGTGAATTTGTTAATTCACATTGTGCTTTTTTCAGTGAAGACGATGCGATGATGAATTTCCATTGTTGCAAAAAAAAATCGCGATCGGGTTTTTCCTATTAGATTCTCAAATTGCATAGTTTGAAGTACGCAAAAACATTTATTTTTATTTTATAATTGAAAAATCAGAGAGGGTGGAGGGCACCATTTTTTAAACATTTACGTTTTGTAAAAAAAATATGTTGAGTTAAATTGCGCTCTAATATCAAACTAACTAATTGAAAAGTCAAACAGCAAAAAACTGTTCGCGATTTTTTTTGCAACAATGAAAATTCATCATCATTTTGTCTTCACTATAAAGCGCGCAATGCCTTGAACATTTCAGGGCTTTAAAAGGACGTCAATCCAAATATTTTATTGGAAATAAATTCTAATTTGACTGTACTAATATTCGTATCAATATACCCTTGATTTAATTTTGAATACTTTTCCGCGGACTATATTTTACGTATAATTTTTCTTTTATCATGAAACTGTGGATTATGGTAACTTCTACTTTGAATAATATTGTATTGTATAAATGCTCAATTGGAACTATGTAATTACACCTCAGGGTAGCAAAATATATTCCTTAAAATGTGAATATTTCATCAATTTATTCAGAATCAGAATCAGAATATCATTTTCCATCAGAAAAGATTTGTTATATGATAATCTTGTGAAGGCCGAAAATTAAAAATTAATTTCAAATCACAATCAGTAATTACGTATTTAGTCAATATTCGTGGTTCGTAAATATGATTAAAATCTGATTTTCATTTCATGGTTACTGAACATGACCCATTTAAAAAAATTTGATTATTTCAATTGCTGTCACGTTTTAAAACACGTTACTTTCAATTTACATAAAAAATTATTCTATGATTTTGAGAAAAGTGTATTCAAGAATCACTGCAAAATTTTAATGCGTGTTTTGTTTCTTATGTAAGGAATTAATAATTATTTAAATCTAATATCACGTATATCCATAAGTTGGTTGATAAAAAATAAGAAATATAAATTGACCTTTGTCGAGAACTAAATAGCAATTATTTACATGATTACAAGGGATTTTTAAAAAGTTTTTGAACTATAAGACATTTTTTGCAAGATTATGATATTCGGGTGACAAATTTGTAATGCGGATTCCAAATGGATTTTTGCGTGAAAATTGAATCTGAATCTTTTAGTTGCCGCCTATAGATTTCAAAACGTTTTTTTTTTTATAGAAAATTTGAACAAAACAAAAATTGAAAAAAAATTGTCAGTTTAGAAATTCTTTAGTAACTAGAAACGACGTGGGTATAAAAAAGTGATCACCAATTCGTATACAAACATGATTAAAAAAAGCATGAAAATGAAGAATTGCCTTAGATAGTGGAAAGCAATAATAATAATTGCATAACTTGCTCGTTATAACTTATTGACAGATACTATCAATTCAATTATATAGTAATGCCCGCTGATTATTGATCACTCTTATATAGGTGATCCTAATCTTAAAGTGAATTTCAATCAACAAGGAAAATTGTAGCAAAATTTACAAATCACAATTCGCTATTGACTATTTTTTGAACCCTCTCATCACGTAGTAGTAACGTTTAATGTTTATAACTTTTCCCTACAAGATAAAATCGACTGCATACTAATTTTAATAAATAAATTTTCATACGGGTATAATTAGGAATTGAGAAAAATGTAGGTTACACCACTCTTACACCACTCTAAAGTAGAATGTTCTTTTTGGATCAAAAAACCGCGCATTTATCGCAAAAATCTTGACACATTCCTACCCCATTTTGAATTAGAATGTTTTCGTTTGGTCACAAGACAACAAAAATTTCGTAATCTAGATCCGTTTCTACCCCACTCTAAATCAGATTATTCTCGTCGTAATATTCTGGTCATTAGGTAAAGATTTCTCCAATATCTTTTCCTTTTTTTCTTTTTGCAATGTAAAATTTATTTCATTTTAAACATTTTAAACATTCTTCTTCTGAATAAAGGTTATTCTCTCTCTCTCTCTCTCTCTCTCTCTCTCTCTATATATATATATAAAACAAGCAAGTTTTCGCAATTTTTGGCACCGAACAAGTGATTCACTTGATAATTGAAAGATTCTTGTAATGCTTTTTAGACTAAGATTAAATCTATTTTTTAAGTAACAAAGTGTTTGTAATTGCTACGAATTCACAAGTTTAACAATTGTGAATCATCATTTCCAGATTTGAAATTAATTTCAATCGGGTATTTTTGGTGCACGGAGGATAATATTATTCTTGTTATTTCCAAATAAATGCTGACAAGGAACCCGAAAACCACTAACGTCATTTGATATCTTAAAACCTAATACAATCTATCGTGAAGAGACATTATTCTTCTCATAAAAAGAAATGATCACGCAGTAAGGATAATATGAGTAAGATCGTAAAATTAAGAGCAAGTCTTACTACTTAAATCTGGATCAGGTATACAAATAAATTTTACGACAATGCTGAGTAATCATAACAAATTCGTAGTCGTGAAATAGAAATTTTTGAGAAGATAAATATTAGAGATTCGTCGCTTGTTTTCATTTCTTATCAGATACAAGGTTAGATCTCATATATATATATATATATATATATATACTCCTTTTTGAATTATAAAAATCAAAACATTATATTTTGATAATGATATTATTATTAAAAGGTATTTGCTTTTTAATATTAACAAGTAAAGAATTTTTGAGAATACAGGTCAGGGAAAACCTGAAAATCATAGAAAAGTCATAAGCTACGATAGTGAAATTCGAATTTTCACTAAAAGCCAAACTTAAAAATTTTCTAAAAAGAATCTCAGTTGCGCCTACGCAGAAAACATTTTTTTCTCTAAGAAATTAAGTATCTATAATCCAATGAAACCCTTTTTGAATTGAAAAAATAAATTTCGAAGAAGCTGTAGTCATTCAGATGTCAACATCGGAAAATTCGATTTTTCATCTGAGTGTGAAATTTAAACTGCTACGAAAAATTCCCGGTTATTCTGCGGCTGGCAGAAATATTTTTTTCACCAGAAAAATTACCATCTGAAATCTAAAGAATTTCTGGTTTGAATGAAAAAATAAATTCTGAAGAAGCTGTCGACGTTTATAGGCCAACGTCGGGAAAGTAGAGTTTTCACCTACAGCAGATCTTTAAACATCACTGGCCAGGGAAAATAAAAAAACTGGTCATGGAAATAATCAGGAAAAAGATAGAGAATTCAGCAAGTTGAGATTTGCGGTCACCCTTAAATTATCTTATTTTATTAGAGAAAAAATGTTTTTAACACAAAAATTAATGTTTAGAGTTTTTATTATAAAAAAGAGCGCCCATCTTTGGGATCTGATGTTGTATATATTTTGTAATCTCGTATTTTTAGCTTCGCAGAAAATTCCATTACACGGCTAAGAATTTGTTCTGAAAACTCAACAATCACGTAAGTCTTATTTGTGTCTTGATTTAAAGTCATTCACGTTGGAACAGCAAAATATATCTCTGATATAAATTTAAAGATCGCAAGAAATTTCTTTAAATCGAATAAAATTTTCTTTGACTGCATAGCAATGCTAACATTTCTTTGAGCTAAAGAATTTATTTTTGGGGTGTATGCCAAAATGGTTGAAGATGTCCATACCAGAATATAAGAGTTCATGTAAATATTATTTCAGAATAACTACTATATAAAGATAGAAAATAAATTTATTTCTAAACTATATGACAAAAAATACAGCTAAAAGTATAGAAGCATGTTACCGTTGTTTATAATTCTTTAGGAAAGCGAAAAGATAAGGACATTTTTTGTGTGCTGTTCATATATTTGGAAAAAAGGTTGCGGTTAGTTATCCATCTTTTTGGGATAATTTACAAATTTACATTCTTTTAGTGTAATTATTGAATATGAAAATTCTAATTGGAAGCTTTTGAAGTGTAATGATCAGCATAATTTTTTATTTTGCTTCTAACAATTAATATAATAAGTTACGAAATTGTTTTGTCTTCTTTCACGTTCAAAACAAGTGAAGGTCAGTTAGTAGCTGAATTAAATTCGAACGCGCCAGCTGCCGGTAGTCTCTATATTTCGCAATACAAATACTGTATAGATAATAGATATTATTGATATTAGTTTACATTGAGACTCTCAAATCACTAATGATACACGTATCTAAAAAATGAATTCCTACGTCTTTCTTCAATTTTATAGTATTTTATATAGTAAATGATGTACATAAAAAAATTAGCCTTATTCGTTTAATTTAAAATTATTCGTTTAATTTAATTTAAAATAATATGGAATGAACATATTTTATAGCTTCATTTACAGATTTATTGAATCGATGTAAATCAATTATTTCATTGCATTTGTTTCATAAAACTATTCATCTATAGACATATTTTGTGATGTGACATGAGAAAATAAGTAAAATACCATTTATTTACTCAAAATTTTTTCTCCACTTAATAAAAGTACCTATTATCTACAGTATTTTTATCGTGAAATATGGCGACACATATCAGTTGACTTGTCAAAATTTAATTCAATTACCAACTCTCTTTCACTCGTCTTAAACCTGAAAAAGACGAACAAATTCCTAACTTATTACATACCTCACAGCATGAGATATCGGCGGGATATTCCATTTATCTCCCAGGATATCCTAGGGATATTGAGAATAATATCGTACAGGGCGGAAATCTCGATATCCCTGAAATATCCAAAGGATATCTCAGAATACCCTGAGGATATTCCATTGCTGTCCCAATTTTATATGCCAAGGATGTCCCCAAGATATCCCAATTCTATAATTTAGTATATTCCTGGAAGCTCAGATATATCTACTGCCAATTATATATACATACAATCGTATCAATAAAATAACAAGTCATTTAACAATTTCAGGTATTTTCTTGGAGATTTTGTACAAAGTACAACATTATAAAGTATAATAATAGTAGAGTCTCCTCTAAAGACACTTCCAGGTGAATTCCATCATGGCTGTCAGCATGCGAAAACTGTCGCTCAATAATAAGTGACTCTTTAACAAAAGTCAATAATTACTCGAATATTCGTGCCGGATTATAATCTATTATCATTTATATCATGTAAACTAACGCGATACATATCAATTTAATTGTTTTTTTTATCATAAAAACTGATATTGCCGTTTACTGATGGTGAAACGTGCGATCTCTAAACTGCGCAATTTAGAGGTTACAGATACAATAACAGCCAACCTTTAAATTTCCAGAACGTGGCAAGCGGATGTTTGTGAATCTATGTTTCCAAACATTCTACATATTTTCAATAGTATGCATTTCAGAAATATGGGATTCCATTGCCAAAATTTTCTATATTCCACACAGGTCATTAAGCGGATATCGTACGGGGCCGAAATGTCGCTATCCCTGGAATATGCCACGGATATCTCGGGAGATGTTTAGAACATTTTTCAGGATATCCCATATCCTGCCAAAATATCCTTGGGATATGCCAAAGATATCATTTTGTTGTAACGAATCAATCTTCAGAAGACAAAATTGAAAATTATTCTTATCATTACTCTTCAATCACATTCGATGAGAATTTTTATATTTGTCAATTACATAGAATCAATGGACATTTGAAAATTTTACCAAAAAGATGAATGACTAACTGCGACCTTTTTTTAAATCATCGGAACAGCAAACAAAAAATTTCTTTATAATTTTGTTTCCCTAAAGCATAAAAAATAACGGCCACATGCTTATACAGCTTTAGCATCATCTATAAAAACAACTTCTTCGAATCAAGGGAAAAGTTCATTCGATTCAAAGAAATGTTTTTCTTCCTTTTTACATTTAAGTCACAAGTATAGCTTGTTGATATAACAAGAATCTTTTTTACGGGTGACGAACAACTTTACACGTAGCAACTTTGCAGTGCCCTACTGTGCACGTCGATGGTCGGACAGATAACTGTGCACGTCCATCTGTGCGCGTCCAAGTCCACAGGAGCTCATCTGTGCACGTCAAAATTTCGACGTGCACAGTTGTCCAAGTACCATCTGTGCACGTACACAGTTGTTCACGTGACAACTGTGCACGTTAAAATTTAGACGTGCACAGTTGTTACTTGGACAACTATGCACATGCTCACTTTTTAGTTGGACAACTGTGCACGTCGAAATTTCAACGTACACAGACGGGCTCCTGTGGACTTGGACGTGCACAGATGTCACATTTCTAACTGTTCAAGTGCACAAATGTCGCTTTCCCAACTGTGCACATGCACAGATGTCACTTTTCCAACTGTGCACGCGCACAGATGTCACTTGCCCAACTGTACACGTTTATGTTCTAACGTAAGGGTTTATACAAGGGTGGTCCTTTATATCTACGTTTTATAAATTTTTATCAGTTAAAAGTATTCAATCCTAGTGGAATGGAGCATACTAACTTTTTTAAAGTTTGTTTATAAATTCAAGGTATTCAGAGAATTCCAGGAATTCAGATAATTCAGAAAATTCGAGGACTTCCGGGAATTCAAAGAAATCAAGGAATTCAGAGATTTCAAGGTATTCAGGGAATTAAAAAAATACAAGGAATTCAAAGAAATCAAGGAATTCAGAAAATTCAAGGCATTCAGCGAATTCAAGGAATTCCACCAATTGAAGGAATTTAGGGAATTCAGATAATTCAACAAACTCAAGTAATTTAGTGAATGCAAGGAATTTAAAGAATTCAAGGAATTGAAAGAAATCAAGGAATTCAGAGAATTCAAGGAAGCCAAAGAATTCAAGATATTTAGTGAATTCAAGGAATTCCACGAATTGAAGAAATTTAGGGAATTTAGAGAATTCAACAAATTCAAGTAATTGAAAGAATTCAAGGAATTAAAAAAATCAAGGAATTCAAAAAAATCAAAGAATTCCAAGAATTCAGAGAATTTAAAGAATTCAGATAATTCAAGGAATTCAGATAATTCAGAGAATTCAACGAATTCAGGGAATTCAGAGAAATCGAGGAATTCAGATAATTCAAGGGATTCAGAGAATGCAAGGGATTCAGAGAAGTCAAGGTAAACAGAGAATTCGAAGCATTTAGCAAATTCAATAAATTCAGAGTTCAACGAATTGAGAGAATTCAAGTAATCTAGAGAATTCCAGGAATTCATAGAATTAAAGGAATCCACAGAATTCAAGGGATTCAGAGAATTCAAAGAATTTAGAGAATTCAAAGAATTTAGAGGAGTCCAAGAGTTTACAGAATTCAAGGAATTTGGAGAATTGAAGAAATTCAAGGAATTCATAGATTTTAAGAAATTTGGAGAATTAAGGGTATTAAGAAAATTGAAGGAATTCAGGGAATGCCAGGAATTCCAAGAATTCAGAATCCTGGAGATTTTATGGAATGTTTTTAATTCCTGGAATTCTCATAATTACTTGAATTTGCTGAATTCCTTGAATTCCCTGAATTCTTTACATTCCTTAAATTTCCTGAATTTCTTTAATTCACTGAATGCATTGAATTTGCTAAATGCCTCGAATTCTCTGAATCCCTTGAATTCTCCGAATTCCTTAAATTCTCTGAATTGCTTGAAATTTCTGTATCCCTTCAATTCTCTGAATTCCTTGAATTCTCTTAATTCCTTTAATTCTGTGAATTCCTTGAATTATCTAAATGCCTTGAATTTTCTGAATGCCTCGAATTCTCTGATTCTCTTGAATTCATTGAATTCTCTGTATTCCTTCAATTCTATGAATGTTTCGAATTACATGGATTCCTCGAATTCTACGAATTCATCATAATGTATGAATTTCTTGAATTCTATAAATTCGTCGAAAGCCCGCGTAGAAATGGTAACAGGGATCCGACTGGGAGGGGATACTGGCCGGGATCCGGCTGAAAACGTCACGGTAAACTGGTCGGATTCCGGCTTTCATACCGGCCAGAATCCGGTCGGGTTACCCGGCCACAGATAGGTTAAAAATGCTGCTTTAGGCGAGAAATTTGTAACATGGATTGTCTTTTAAGGCTCATCGCAAAGAATGCGGTGAACTTTGAATGTAAAATCAGGTTATAAAATTCTCACGAGGAAATTAGAAAAGAGTTTCAACCACTGATGCTAGAATCTCCTAGCCATTGTTTTATTTTGGAAACCGCGTGGTGATTTGAGGTTAGGAAGTAGGAAAGGAAAAAATGAATACACAACACTACACTTTGATGCAAAATAATAATTATTCGCGCATTAAGTGGGGCTTTCAAACTGATTACTGAAATAAGGTTGATTTTAATACCGGTTTTTATTTTTTAACTTCGAGGAGACGACGCGACATGAGTGCAACGTGCATTCTCATACGAGGTAAAAAACTGAAACTTGCACGTGTCTATGCCGACGCCAGGCGCAGAAGGCGTCAGACATGGCGGTAAATTTGAAAGTGTACAGAGTAAACATTTTCTGAAAATAGAGAAAATTGTAAAAATTGTAACAATTCTGCTAATACATTTCCGATTTTTTTCATAACATTTTCGATAAATAATACCATAATGACAAGTCCTATCAAAAAATGGTTTAAATGTATTTTGTAGGACTTTTTAAAATCTGCAATTCCTTTTTGATTTTTTTTTTCGTATCTCACGCCCTTCAGTTCGAAATTTGTATTTTCGTTTTTCTGCATAGTACTTTCGATAAGTAAAACCAAAATGATAAGTCCTATCAAAAAATGGTTCAAAGGAATTTTGTAGGACTTTTTAAAAGGTATAATTGCTCTTTGAGACTTTTTCTCGTATTTTGTGTCGTTTGGTTCAAAATTTTAATTTTGGATTTTCCCATAGTATTTTCAATAAATAAAACCAAAGTTCAAAGTACTATCAAAAAAAGGATAAAAAAAGTTTTTTAGGACTTTCTAGAAGTTGCAATTCATCGTTAAAACTTTTTTCCGTATCTCACAGCATTTGGCTCAAAATTTGAATTTTCTATATTTTTTTTTCATAGTATTCCTGATAAATAAAACCGAAATATCAAGTCTTATCAAAAAATGGTCAAACGAAAAATTATCGGTTTTTTAGGAAGCTACAATTCTTCTCTTAAACTTTTTTTACTTATCTATCGTCGCTTGGCTCAAAATTATAATTTTCGACCTATTAATTTTTTATGCATAAAACCAAAAAAAACAAGTCCTATCAAAAAGTGGTTAAAACAAAAATTATGGATATTTTGAAGAGCTTCAATTCTTTTTTAATACTTTTTTCACGTGTCGGTCGTCGTTTGGCGTAAAAATGGAAAATTCTATTTTTGGATAGCATTTTCGATGGATAAAACCATAACCGTTAGTCAGGAATTGCTGGTTAACGAACTCGTCCTTTCTTCTGGAACATAAAAAACTGTGCCAAACCTTCATTTGATCCATTCATTTTTTCGAGAGTTATCGTGATTACGGACGGATTGACAGAGAGACAGACGCCATCTTCAAAACTTGATTTTCCGCTTGAGGGGGTATCAAAACGTGGAGATCCGTTGAAAAACTGTGCTGTGAAATTTCGGACAATTCTAATACTTTCTCAATCATAAATGATGAGAATGTAAAACGAAAATAACGTTTCAGAATTTATTTTAAAAAACAGCCATTTTAAATTATGTTTGCTTGTTCAGTTTAGAAATGGTAGCCAGTTTTGCAGAAGTGAAAATTCCAAACCAGAGCTTTTGAAGAGAGATTATTATTATTATTATACCATATTAAGGAAAATCCCTTATTGGAGTAAGCGTATAAACTCGTTCGGTTCTAGCATCCTTACGCTACTGGGGATTCAAGAATTAATGCGATTAGGGTAAGGAAACGATTCATAGAAGAATGAATAGCTTTTAGGTCAATCTAGGAGTTGCGTGATGCCTTCGATACCGCTCCTATTTGGGTCGCTGATCAATCCATCTACCAATCACCCCGGGTGGAAAGCTTCTCAAAGTAATTGAGCATCACGGTTTACGCCTAAACACACAAGCTGACTAACGAACTAATAGTAGCTCATGAGTATCCAAAAATCTTTTGTATCAGACATCTTATACATCGCTGCCTATTAAAACTTTTCTTCTACAAACCCATTGTTGAACTTAATATTCGTCCTTCAAAAACCCGGTAAAAAAGTTTCATTAAAATCGAAGAGGATTAGGTTGGGTCTTGCAATTTGAAAAATAATTACCCTTACACCTGAGGTGCAAGGCACTTGTTTCGCCTTACACTTGTTAAAGTTCGCGAAAATGTTATCTGTGTGGATCTATCAGTGAAATTTTACTATTTCAGATTTAGAAATCAGAATAAGCCCAGTGCATTAAGACGTTAAAGAATGAATCTATAGTCAGCAAATTTTCTCGCGATTCCGCGAGACACCCGGTAGGAAGGTATTCGAAGTATGGAACATGCTTCTGGCGAACCTGGGGCGAGGAGAAACGTATAAGCAAGCGACTGAAGGAACAAAACTATCTCATTGTGTGTTAATACGTTTTGGTCGGCTCGACTTTTGCGCCATACGTGTGCGTGTGCGCGTGCATTTACTTGCATAAAGGATCGAGATCGCCGCGCCGCGAACCTCTTTGCTCTCTTTTTCCTCCTCCTATTTACTCGTCGGGAGTGAACCTCCTCTTATGGCAGCTCTCTTATCACTCTCTTTCTCTGGACGGCAACGGTTGAAGAGTTTCTACTCCCTGAGATATAAATTTGAAACAGAGTAGAATCTGGAAGTCGTTGAAATTCGTCGTACGCGCTTGCTTGTCGGCGATTCTTCGATGGCTGCTACATTTTCTGAATCGATTACTTGCTTTTTTGAGGTTAAGAGACTTGTGCTCTCCTACCGTCGTTCAGCGACACGGTTGTCACCGCTCAGTCGTAAAGTTGCACTGAATTCAAATGCAAGTGGAATTTTTTAAACCAAAGCAAAACAAAAGGCACTTTGATGACACGGATCCGAGAATGTATTTACTGGAATGGTAATTTTTGCGAAACAACCTTGACGCATTCAAACACAATCATAAGTGTATTGAAGACAATTAAACATTCGAACAAGAATTTTAATAAATTCAATCGCTTCATTTTCAATGTATCAATTGTGGAGGAGCAAAAAAATATTGTCCCTAACTTTGCGCTCTTTGATTCATCAGTAGTTACTACGCAATCGGTTGTCCAAACTTCAATTGGTAAAAGCTTCGGGTTGGCAGGGGTGTCTACGCCTCAGAGTGAACCTTTTTTGGCAAAAAAATCGTTTATTCAATCACGGATGCTCAAATTTTACATTTTATCCGCTACACATGTTTCCATATAGATTTTTGCATACGGGGTTTTTTTAGGTCCTTGATTTCAAATCCAAAGTCGAAATTTTAACATTAAACATGGCGGATCCAATATGGTGGACCAAAATTGTAAAACCAAACAGATTCGAATAAAAATTGCCACTCCGAGGGGTTTTTCGGGTCGCCTGTTTTAAACGCAAGGGCATCATTTAAAAATTAAAAATGGCGGATCGAAATGGCACCCACTTTTGCAGTATCTTCACAGTAAAAATAAGGATCATTTTTGTTGCAGAGCATTTTGCTCCAACGATCATTTGACTCTCGAGATCATAATTATCTGTCTATTCGGATAATTTTGATCTGCTTTTAGTGTCACTTGTCAGACTGCACAAAATGGCCGCCAATTTTTGGCGCCGATGTCATAACGACATAACCTAAAAGTTGCACCTAACCGCATGAAAGTGACAACTACACTTAACAGGTGATATATTCTAATATCAGGTTTTGTTGATATTTTTACATTTCAAGTACACTGCACTATCAGAAACCATAAAAAGCTCGTATATGAGCGTAAGTACTCCAAGAACGGCGGCCATCTTAGTTTGATTTGATACATGATCCCGAATCAGATAATTGAGATCTCAAAAGTGGATCATTCATTGCAGCCGATTAAAATGCTTTTGATTTCGGTATCATTTTCGTTGCATATCAAAAATGATATTAATTTTGGTACCACTATGAAATTTTTTTTTACTTGTCTGAAAATCGCGCGCCACTTCGAATCTTGAGATTTGGACTCTGGATATGAAATCAGCGACTCGAGAAACCCCCGAGTGGCAATTTTTAGTTAACAAGGTATTTTTATACAATTTTGGTCCGCCATATTGGATCCACCATTCTGAATTTTGAAATTTTGACTTTCGATTTGAAATAAGCTACCCAAAAAACGACGCACTAGCAATTTTTAGTGTAATCGTTTTTTTTTTATAACTTTGGTTAGTCATATTGGATCCGTGATTTTGAATTTGGATCCGTGATTTTGAATTTCCAAATTTTGACTTTGAATTTGAAATCAACAACCCGAAAAGCCCCCGAGTAGCAATTTTTAGTCAAATGGGTTTCGTCATATTGAATTCACAATGGTGGATTTGAACTGAAGGGTTCAAGCTTGAAATTGCTGAATTTTTAAGAACTGCAATTTGAATCTGCCGAATTTTTAATATTTTCAATAAAAATTATTACATTTTTAACGCTCCGAATTAGGTCTTCAAAAATGTAGAGAAATAAACATAAATGAAGCCATGCAATTTAATTGTATATTATGCGCCGAGGCGCAGAATAAGCGTCTTTACGCTTCGCCTCGGTTTCGATCGTCCTGTGAGCATTGTAAGCGAGTCGCGTGAAGGCCCGAATTGTGCGCATTGACGCATATACTGTTTTGTTTGGCGACAGTGCATTTTCAAGTTTTGTTGCGACCGCGTAGAGTGTCGTAATGTTGAACATTACGATACAGCGGAGTGTAAACTTATAATATGAAGAGCGATCGTCCTCTATCGTAATGTACAACATTGCAATACTCTACACTGGCGCATAAAAACGCGTAAGTGCACCGGAGTCACATAACATAAATAGCCTTTAAAATAATAAAATTTGAGAAGTGCTTAAACCTATTGAACTTCACTTAAATAGCCATCCTGTATACTTTTAAGTCCAATGACAAAATTCATATACATCTAAAAAATTTGAACTCCAAGCATTAAAATCGGCCAAATTTGGAGAAGCATTCATGCAGATATTTTCATTCAAATTGAAAAAAAAACTCAAAAGGGGAAAGAAAAGTAATTCGTCCTCCAAATCACCAACCTTCTTTTCTTTCTGCACGGAGGAAAATGGATGGTAAAAGTTAGAGGGTCAAAATTTAGAGAGCCAGTCCGTTCTTTTAGATGGTCTAAAAAACCATCCAGAATTTTTTTGACATATTCGGAGAGACTCTCTTTTTATGACTAGTCTGACTTATAAGAAATCCAGAGTCACTATCACGGATAACCAAGGTATCCTTTCAGGATGGTCAATACATTCATCTTGTTTTCACTCATTTCGACCATCCACGGAAGAGCAAATGACCCATCGCGGAGGGTCGACCTGATTAGTTACCGTTGTCGTGTTTATTTAAAGTGATCGAATGTATAAGTCGAATGTTCACAACAAATAATAAATGTAAAGTGCATAAGAATATTAGGAATAATTATACATTAATATTTAGGATAAAAAAGATATTTCTTTCTTTAAAATTAAAATCGATAATTTATTTTTAAGGAGAAAATCTAATAAATAATTAAATTTCACTTTATAAGTTTTCCTTGTGAGGAAATAATTATTTTTAATAACTTTAATTTTATTATTTGCTATACACAATTGCTTTTCACATTTAATCATTTCAAATAAGCGCCCAAACCTTACAACCAATCCGGTTGTCGACACGATGTATGCAGTGAGAGTTGGGATTGGAAGAACCGTGGTCTAGAGTCTAGGGTCTAGAGCATTTTCGGAGTGAGTGAATGTCATTGAGCCATTCAGCGTCGCATTTGCTGTTTATTGAACTTAAACATGTTTTTCATAATTTTAAACTGCTTTTCGATATTTCGAACATTCGTGGAGAGTGAAGTGCATAAGAATTTTCAACGTCAAATTTGATGCTTCCAAGGGATTTAGGATAAAGGCGTAACTGGACGTTCAGCTATCAATTTGTTGTCAACGTGTCGTTTCAACTTGAAAACGTGCAAAAAATTTCAGCATTCATTGATGATCCAGAAAGTAACGAGAAGTGGGATACTGGTTTCTGAATTCACCACTTAATTTCCACTTAATCCACTTAATTTTATAATTTCCAGTCTCTTATAACAGAGAGACGGGAATAAGTAAGAAAAGAACAACAAATATAGAAAATATAGGATAATCAAATCGACCCCCTGAGATAGCGATGTCGCCTGTCCGAGGAGATCAAGTCGACCAATATGATATGACCAAATCGACCCTTTATGATGTGCGATTCGACCCTTTATAATGATCAGTCCGCCCTCTCTGATGATCGGTTCGACTCTCTATGACGCTTGAGTCGACCGTTCGAGAAGACACCAAGTCTAAACTCTCATATGATCGATTTGAACCTCTGTTTTAACCTTCTAGAGATAGTCGCTTTAGCCATCTTCAAGGGCTGTCCTATAGTTGACGCTGAAATTTAGTCTGTCTGCACATCTAGATGTCCCAACTGACCTTTAATTTATCTCCGTGTAGGGAACAGGGTTTACGTTGAAAATTCCCACTCCTTAATTATAAGAAGGAAGCTTGGAAATGAATAAAAAAATCGGATCACAGAAAAGAATATTCCTTTTCAAAAGGCCTACAAAATCCCTTTTATCTATTTTTTGATAAAACTCGCCATTTTTCTTTTGAAAATTCAAAATTTTATGGACAAATCGAAAATTCAAGTTTTTGTGATTATATGATTTATTAGAGAATTATATCATTGAATACACATAAAAAAATTCAGCGCGAAACGCGAGCATTGTAATGAGATTGTGCCCCTTGAGGACGACAGAGCCTTAATTAAACTACTTTTATATACAAATTAGTCAAATCAGAGAAAATGTACAATTTTTGTGGATCTACAATTTATATATGCAACCTTGCCTTAACATTGACGAAAAAGAAAAAAATGTTAGTGGAGTGTTTCATAACCCAAAAAGCAACTTTTCTATGATACATGCATGATTTTTAATTAAAAAAATGTTAAAACTCAAAATTAAAACTATGCCTGAAATAGTCAAATTATTTTTTGCGTAATCACGGTAAAGTTTCACTGTAAATCCCAACGATACTTTATTCTTTTTGATCAAATACTCTCGAGAGGAAAAGCCTTTAAATATTTCTTTAACTCTTTAATGTTTTTAAAAAATATTTGATTTAAAGAATACATAAATAAATTGGTTCAGCCTATCTGAGTTTTAGATCTTTTACAAAAAATTATGGAGGTAAAATAGTTGCGACAGAAGGCGAGCATAGAAATATGTTACTCGCAGGGCTCAAAAAATATTTTAAATAATTTTTGTGACTTTCTGAAATGTTGTATTTTTTTCTATAATTAGAAAAAAGGTTAACAAACAGCAACAATAATATATATATTTATATGTAAGCTGAATAGCACCTGGGTGAGGTGTCTTAAACGGAGACTCTGGGATACCGGGCGACCTCTCAGTGTATGCAGCCTTATCCATTCACACGGTTCTCTAGAAGGATGGACGATTCCTTTCCCTAGGTGCTCGCGGAAACAACAATGACACCACCAAAACACCAAAAAGTTGTAGATGCGGTTCAAAACGATCGAACGCGCAGAGCACCCGACA
>JAABKJ010006510.1:0-21909 GCA_011634705.1 Andricus grossulariae
ATATAATATAATTATAATAATTATATTATATTATAATATAATTATTGAGAGTTGAAAAATGTGTAGACATTTTTAACAAATTGCATTTTTGAGTTCCTGGGAACGAATTATATCGAAAAATGTAAAAAAAAAGTAGATTTGAAAATGTAAATAATTACAAACCTCCCTATGAGGAAGCAATTTATGTAAAATCATAAGTTTCTAACAGAAATAATGAAACAACAAACAAGCAGATAATTTATTAAGGTTTGCAAAAAATTGAGGTTAGGAATTAATTTACTTCTTTTACTTACGGAAGATAAAGCACTTTTTGTAAAATTTATGGTGCCCGACGACACGGGATTCGAAAATAAAGCATAATTAAGTGCGTCCGTTAGACTCATCATTTTAATCAAAATCTAAAATGTTAAAATCGTAAGCAAATTAGTGCACTTGCATTTTTTAAACGGAGGTTTTGACAGATTGTAGGTGCAAATTGAATTATGGGCGAAGTGAAATGATTCAGGATAAACAAATGACGCTCTATTTTTTCGCTCACCTACGCAAATTGCAAAAATTTTCCAAAAACAAATGAAAGTCGTTAACCTTGAACCTCCTCCTTTTGTTGAAAAATCTGGGGTTTCACTTTTTAATCTTTTTCCGGAAATATTTGAATCTAAAGAAGTTTCGAGAAGTCTATAGTGATTACGAAGTTTACGGTCAATTTTAATTTTAATTTCCAATTTCCCTAGGGAAAAATAGTGAATTTGGTAAACTTGCAGCAATTTATGAAATCTACTGTAAAGTACGCAACACCTGTCAAAATTTCATATACATTGGATATACATGGCTATCCGGTACCAAACGTATATTGTTCATTATGATTGCTTAATATTACACAATTAACTATTTTAATCAACGAAGTCAACGTCGTGTTAAAAACTCTTCAAAAAATGGTAAGATAGAATATTTCAGCTCGTTAGCAAGTCATTAATTCAATTTTTTGCGCGATTACATCCTAACAAAAATAATTGAACTTCTAGGCAGACAAATACCGCGGAGCTATTCCCAATCCTTCACAGGTATATACAAATTCAAGTTTATGAAGTTTAAAATAGTGCCTAGATTTCGAAAATTCTATTGACACTTCAATTTCTACTTGATAGTTGCATTTGTCATTGCTTTTCCTTGGAAAGTCATTTGGAGGTTAGGTTAACCTATATTGTCGAAAATTTCATTCAAATTCTGATTTCTCTCTTCTAAAATGGCTGCTTCTTAAATTCAAGTAATAGCCAGAAAATTAAAAAAAAATTTGTATCTACGACTTTTATTTGCTCAACCTTTAGTATTTTTACTGTATAGTCATAGCAGAGTCATAGTGTATCAGTGATGGGAAGACGTTTTTTTTCGTAACGATTGTTGTAACGAAGTTACTTTTGTAATTGTAATAAAATAATTTCTAATAAAAGTAACGAATTGGTAACTAATTACATTTTTTCAGTAATAATAACCCCCCTGTAATGAACCATAACAAAATATTCCTCCCTCCATCCCCCTATTACTGTACGTAATTTATGGTTTCCAGAAAGAATAAGATTAGGGACTTGAAGCTAATGGAAATTTGTTGTGTCTAAAATAATACATGCTTTGCTGGGTGAAAACTTCATTTTCAAAATTCTCTAATTTTTCCCTGGCCATTAACATTCAAATATCAGCATTTTAATCTTGTAATATTTTTAACATCGGATCTTTTATAAATGACATAAAACAATCAGATACAAATTTCAAATTTATTTATTTCAAACAAAAAAATTACTTTTCTGCCATAAAATATGACTTTTTAACATAATACTTGAATTGTCAACAAAGAAAATAAATCTTCAACAAAATAATTGAATTTTCTACCTAAAAATATGAATTATCAACAAAAAAGTGTAATAGTTGATAAATCAACTAAAAAAATGAAATTTCCTTTTTTTTAAATGAATTTTACAACCAAAAAGACGAATTTTCAACAAATATAGATTTTTAAGTCATGAAAAAAGTATTTTACCTAATTTGTAGAATCTTCAAGCCAAAAAACGAATTTCCGGTACAAAAGCTGAATTTTCAAGTAGAAAATGTAAATTTTGAGCAAAAACAATATTTTTTTCAACAAAATAGTTCAATTTTCAACCAAAGAAATGAACCTTTATTTTAAAAAATTCAGCAAAGTAGTTCAACTTTTACCCACGCAGTTGAATTTTCAATTTAAAAATACCAGTTTAAACAAAATAGTTAAACGAAAGAGATGAATTTTCATCTAAAAATATGAAGATTAATTTTTAACCAAACAGAACCATTTTTATATAATAAAGATGCAATTTCTACTAAAAGAGATGAATTTTTAAATAAAAAAAGACAAATTAACAAAAAAAACGGTTGAATTTTTTGCCAAAAAAGATTTTAGTAGATTTTTCAGCACCAAAATATGAATTTAAAACAAAAAGCTAATTTTCTACGAGATAGTTAAATTTTCGACCAAAAAAGGATGAATTTTTAACAACATTGTTGAATTAATTAAACAAATATTAAAACCTATAACTAAAAAGATAATCTTCAGGAGGAAGCAACGGCAGAAAATAGAAATATAAATACAAGGCAAATAATTTACTAACAAGAATATTATATCAGGGTTACCGCAAAACTTCATTTTAAAAATTCCAAAAATCTCTCGACCCACCCTCCCCCTTGAGCTGTTGTGTAATTTAAGTACGGTTCCTAACCAACAAAAGCGGATTTCTTCAGGAGAGCGAAAAAACCTTCTGTAAAATGGAAATCACTCCCTAGATATTGAATTGCTTAAGTGGAAGAAAATATGTTTCATCAAAAAAAAATTATTCAATTCCGAGTAAATCATTCAAGAATTTGAAGGTTGAAATTTTATGGGTTTTGAAAATAGTCTGTGGATAAAAATTAAAAATCTAATTTCCAATTTTTAAATATATATATATATACCTACTCCCGAGATATGGGGATGCTGAATAAGTATAAAAAAATTGTATCCAAAATATCGAAAAAAATTATTCTGTTCCGAGAAAATAAAGATTTAGTGTGAGGGTATCGGACTGTAACATACGATTTTACCTCAACGAAAATTATAATATTATAATAACAAAAAAAGCGATTTTTCAATAAAGTAGTTAAATTTTCATCAAAATTGTTGACTTTTCAACCAAAGAGTTCAAATTTTAACTTACCCAAATTAATTCTAAAATAAGTGTAATAGTTGATTTTTCAACCAAAAAATATTAAATTTCTACAAAAAAAGTTGAATTTTGAAACCAAACAGACGAATTTTCAATCAAGAAGATTAATTGTCTACCAAAAAAGACGAATTTTCAACAAAGTACGTGAATTTTGAAATAAAAGATTGAACATTCAACTAAAACAGACTAAATTTTGAACCAAAAATGCAAGTTAAAGTTTCAGTAAAAAAATTCAATTTGAAGAAACATAAAAACGAATTTTCAGCAAAATAGTCAAATTTTCAAGCAGAGATGATTTTTCAACTAAAATTGTGTATTTTTCAATGAAAAAGACGAATTTTTAACAAATAAAGATTTTTCAGTCAACAAAAAAAAGGTCATCCAAATTGTTGAACTTTCAAGCCAAAAGACATGTTTTCTGGATAACAGTTGAATTAGAAAAAATAATAATAATTTTCAACGAAACAGTTGCACTTTTAAACAAAAAAACAGGAAATTTCAAACTATTAAGATTAGTTTCCTACAAAAAAGACGAATTTGCAACTAAAATTATCATTTTTCAACAAAAAATGGAAAAGTTAAATTTTCAGTTTCAAAAAAAGCTGAACCTTCAACTAAAAATATAACATTTTAACAAAATATTTCAACTTTTACTTAACTAATGTTATGAATTTAAAATAAATAAATAAAAAATTCAAGAAAAAAATGGAATAGTTACATTTTCATTTTAAAAAATTCGTTTTTCACACAAAAAAAAGAGTTTTCAACAAAGTAGTTAAACTTTCAACAAAACAGTTGAATTTTCAACCAAAAAGATGATTTTGTAACAAAATTGTTGAATTTGTAAGCAAATAATAAATTTTTTGACTAAAAATATAATTTTCAGGTGGAAGCAACTGAAAAAAAATATAAATACAAGGAAAATTAACTATTAACAATAATATTATATCATGAAAGGTCTATAAAAAGAAGCAATGTATATATTTTTTAAATAAACAAACGATAATAATTTCAAGAAATATCGTTCCAAATGGCAAGGCAAGAAATTGAGTGGAAAAAAGTTATAAAAAGTGGCTTTTGTAGAAAATGCAGATTTTAGGTTAGAAGTGGATTGGTACTTTGGCGCTGAAAAAAACGGCAAATAGTATTATTTCAGGCCCTTTTCTTTGAAAAAATAAGTATTTTATTACTTTACTATATTTAAAAACTTTTAGGAAGAGGAATATGTTCACTAAAAGGTTAGCAAGCAGAAAAAAGAAATAAAAATGTGTGCGAAGACAATGAATCTTTTATTATAAATTTTATTTAAAAAAATGTCCTAATGAGCGGCAATGAGTGTTATTGTCTTATATAATCGAAGAGAACCTCAATTTCTAGAAATTAAAAATAAAATAAAAAATGAGATTTCGATCAAATACTTTTAATACAACGTGCATTTAATTTGTTAAGAATTTTTAGTGCAGAACCCCTATTTTCGGTAAAAATATTGGTTACCTAGTTCTGTACTGCAACCCTTCAGCTCACATGTCTCTTTTTGTAACAATCAATATTTTTCAAGAGATTGCAAAAACTTCAAGGAATTTCAAAGAATTTGGTAGAATTTCCAAAGATTTTAAGCTTAATTTTAAGGAATTTCTAGAGAACTTTAGAAAATAAATTGCATGTGGGAAAAGCCGGAATTGTAACGGAAATTTGTGCGGGATTTTATTTTTAAAGCGGAATTTTTTTATGTTTCATACACTAAGCAGGATGGAAAGTGTCTTTATTTTTTTAATCACTGTATTTTCGTCAAATTTTATAGCAAAAAGTACAAAATGGCTTGCGAATGTCCAAACGATTCAGACCTGAAAGAATCAGGGAATTTTCCATAAACTAAAGTTGAAGTTTATAAACTTTAATTATTTTCTAATGATCAAAAAACACTAGAATAAATTGACAAGTTTGAGGAATCAAAATCGAAAAGAAAACCTGTTGTCAACATAGTCATTTTCATGGGATTTTAAACCTTTTTTCTAGCTAGCCTTAACGATTATTATAAATACTTCGAAACTTCATACTGATAAAGAAAAACAGATGAGAAATTGAAAAAATGAA
Organism: Andricus grossulariae; assembly: GCA_011634705.1. NCBI lineage: Eukaryota > Metazoa > Arthropoda > Insecta > Hymenoptera > Cynipidae > Andricus > Andricus grossulariae. Next base: position 5,322 of record JAABKJ010006510.1, read on the forward strand.
AATAAAACACAGAATTTTGTATTGTTTATTTAAATTATCTTTGTTTAGCTAGCGTTAAACAGTGAAAGCCAATGATCCATATTTTTTCAATTTCAGTTTTGAATTTTTGATCTAGCTAGTTTAAAAAGCTTTTGAATACCTTGGAACTTCGACTGATAAAAACGCTCGAAAAAAACATATGAAGTTAAGGAAATGAAAAATAGATAAACAGCAGAAGTTAGAAATGTTAGATTTTGAATTTGTATGTTTTTTATTTTTTTTCTACTCCTTAAATTTTGTTTCTGGTGTTTTTTATCATTCAGAAGTTCGGAGGCGTTTTAAACCATTTCTAAAAAAAATTTAAAGGCACAAAATGATTATGTGGAGAAACGTTTCCTTTCCATTTTTGATTCTCTCGATTCTCGACTCAAAAATCCAAAATATATTTTAAGCTCAGTTAGATAAATATAATTTTTGTATACACAGGACTCAGTATTTTACACTGCATTTCAATTATTTATTTTCCAGAGACATCAAACTTTTTTAGCGAATTTTTATTAGCAGAATGTCCCCAAATGTATCAGAAAAAATTTCGTGTCATTTTTAAGGTGTGTTTAATTTTTTTGTTAAAAACAGGGGTCTGTTAAACAACAGTCTTTTAATTTGCGCGAAAATTTTGAAAATTTGATGAAATTCATCAAAATTCGAAGTAAATAAACAAAATTCAAGTGATCTGAAAAAAAACTCAAAAAATATAAAAATATTGCACTGATTTCAGTCAAACTGGAATAATGTTAGAAGAATTGAAGGGAATTCAAAAGAATTTGATAAAATGTCTAAGAATTCAAGTTTTCTTTAATAAAATTCAGGGTTACAATTTTTTTTTAAAATAAATTCAAATCCATTTGATTGAGTAGAATGTAGTAAATTTAAATGAATTCAAAAGAATGTAAAGATAAAGTAAAAAATAATGAAGAGAATTCCAATGAATTCAAAAAAATTCTAAACAATTCAGGGTGAATTCCTAATGAATTCAAATGAGTTGAAGAAAATTAAAAAAATGTTATACTGATTTCAGTAAAATTAGAGTGGGTTTAGAAGAATTCAAGAGAATTCAAGACGCTTTAATGAAATTCATAAGAATTTAAAAGAATATAATTGAATATTATTTTCAAAATCAACCAATTGCCCTGGAATTAAGTAAAATGGGAGTGAACAGAATTCAGGACGAATTCAACAGAATTTAAGTGAATTAAAAAAAAATTCAAATAAAAAACCAACGAATTGAATAAAATTTGACTGAATATAGAGAAATTTTAGGGAAATGGTCAGAAATTAATGCAATTCATAAAAATTCAAGGTCAATTAAAAAAAAAATCAAATGAATTGCAAACAATTCAAAAAAATGTTTTAAATGCATTGAACTCATGAAAACCAGTGCATTTTGAACAAATTGAGAAAAATTGAAGGGAATTCAACAAAATTTGAAGAAATGTCTAAGAATTCAAGGTGAGCTTAAAAGACTTCAGGATGAATTGAACAGAAACTAAATACAAATTTAAAGAATTAAGTAGAATTGAGTGAATTTAGAATAATTAAAGTGAATTCAAAAACATGAGGGTAAATTGAAAAAATGTAAGATAATTTTAAAGCATTCAGGGCGAATTCCAAATGAATTCAGATAAATTGAAAAACAATTTAATCCAAAATATTTCATTCACTTCAGTAAAATTAGAGTAAATTTAGCAGAATTCAAGGGAATTTAAGAGAATGACATAAAATGTATACAAAATCAAGAAAAATTAAAAATAATTCAATTGAATAGAACAAAATGTTTAAAATCCAAATAAATTATATTGAATTCAGATCAACCGGAATGAATAGAATTAGCGATTAAGAATCTGATAAAATCCATAAGAATTCCAGGTGAATTTAAAAGTCTTCAGGGTGAATAAAAAAATGTGTCATCCTAAAAATAGCCATTCAGTGACTATAGTAACTTTATCTTTAATTAAATTGACTAAAAGTAACGATAGTTACTTCTTTTTCAACTAAGAACAAGCTGACGTTTAAAATGGTAACGCTAACGATAACTAGTTATTTTTTTCGTGATGTAATGGTAACGATAACTAGTTCCATTTGAAAAGTAACTTACCCATCACTGTAGTGTGTCAGTAAGATTACATTCTATCAAATTTTCCTTTTAAATATCGAAAATTCGCAAGTAATATAAATGGTGCTTATCGTTTAATTTTTTCCCCTATTTATGTTTTTTTTAGAGTTCTGCGATAGTAGCAGCTGGATTAGGACTCGCAGTTGTGGGATTCACAGGTCGATTCATTCTTAAAAGAATGCCAATTTTATCCCAAAAAATGGCAGAAGCTATGAAAAATATGCCCAAGCTAGATTCACAGGTAAGATCTTAATTTTAAATCGAGGTAAAGGAGTATCCCCACCCCCCATTTACATTTCCACCAGTTTAAACTTTAAAATATTGGGGTATATTTACAGGGTTACCGTATGTCAGGGAAAACCTGGAATTCACGGAAAAGTCAGGAAATTTCTATAAGAAGGATTTTAAACAACTGTCACGGATAATAAATTTGAAACGGGTTTTATTTCGTTTTTTTTATTCAGTGTTTAAATATTAATTGTCATGGAAAATTAATTAATTTTTTGTTGAAAATTCCTATTTTTGTGTTGTAAATTTAACTTTTTTTATCATTTGTCATTTTGGTTTAAACGTGCGTCTATTTTAGTAGAAATTCGAAGGTTGAACCATTTTGTTAAAAGAAAGCATTTTTGTTGTTGTTGAAGATTCGTCATTCTAATTGAAAATTAAACAGTTTTGTTGAAAATTCGTTTTTATTTAGGTTTAAAATTAATGTTTTAAACTAAAAATGTAACTTTTCCATTTATGGTTAAAATTCGTCTTTTTGGTTTAAAAATTAATTTTTTTTTTATAGAAATTGCATCTTTTTTGGTTGAAATATCAACTATTACATTTTTTGTTGCAATTCATCTGTGTAGGTTGAAAATTCAACTATTTGGTCAACAATTCAACTATTTTGTTGAAAAATGAATTCCTTTTTTTTAATTCAACTCTTTGGTTAAAAATTTAACTATTTTGTTGAAAATTCTTTTTTTTTTGTTTTGTTAAAAAAAAAAATTTTTTGGTCGAAAATTCAACTTTTTTGCTGAATATTCTACCTTTTGGATTGAAAATTCACCTTTGATTGTAAAAAATTTATCTTTTTTAATAGAAAATTAAAGTATTGGGTTAAAAATTCAACTATTCTATGGAAAATTTAATTACTTTTTAAAAATTCAACTCGTTGGTTAAAAATGTAACTATTTTGCTGAAAACTCTTTTTTTTGTTGGAAGAGCAACTTTTCGGGTTTAAAACTCAACTATTTTCTAAAACATTTGAATTTTTGAAAATTCAACTATTTGTTTGAAAATTGAATTATTTTTTTGAAAATTCAAGTATTTTGTTAAAAAGTGATATTTTTGTATCGAAAATTCATCTTTTTGTGTTGAAAATTCAACTTCATTCTTAAAAATTCAATTATTAATTTAAATTTGGTCAACGTTTATTATTATGTTTTGTTTTAAAATTCGACCATTTGGTTGAGAATTCATATTTTTAGGTTGAAAATTCAATAATTTTGTTAAAAATTCAACTATTTTGTTGAAAATTGATTTATTGTGTGAAAAGGTCCTCTTTTTTGGTCGAAAATTCATCTTTTATGTTAGAAAAGTCTTCTTTTTTTTTGGTTGAAATAAATAAAACAATTAACAATTTTTACATGTTAATCTTAAATTTGTTTTATTTTTTTTTATATAAAAGATTCTATGTTAAAAATGTTACGAGATTAAAATGCTGGTCTTTGAATTTTAATGGTGAGGGAAAATAAAAAATTGATCCGGGGAAAATAAGGGACATTTTGAAAATAAAGTTTTTCGGCCACCCTGATTCAAAATAATACTATTTTTGGGGACCCATGACTATCCTTAATATAAACATTAATTTTTTTCAGTCCTTAGCGAATAGCAAATACTACAGGGGTGGTTTTGAGCCAAAAATGAGTAAAAGAGAAGCCAGTTTAATTCTAGGAGTTTCTCCGTCAGCCCCGAAGATTAAAATCAAAGAACAATTCAAACGAGTCATGATTGCAAATCATCCCGATCGAGGAGGTTCTCCTTACATTGCAGCGAAGATCAACGAGGCCAAAGACCTTCTAGAAAAATGAATTAAGCCTTCTGTTTAGCTCGATAAAAAAATGTGTACAGTGTTGTTAATTAATTCATTATTTAATGAATTTCTTTCCGACATCCCGCCAAATCTGTAAATAATTTGCGAAATAAATTTTAAGTAAGAAAAGAATATGGCAGAATTTTGTTCATTAATGTGCAGCAGAAAAAATTCTTTTTCCACAGTTTATTTATGCAGTGTATCGAATTTACACCCCTAAAAGGAGGAAAACCCTAATTGTATAATTATTTCGAATATTGAGCCTGCGATATTCTCATAGATAACAGTCTTTAATACTGAAAACTATATTACGATTTAAAGTTATTTTACTTAACAGAGATCATTAAACATCAAATAACCTAGTGTAACAGAAATTCAGATGTTTTATAAATATACTTTTGTTCACTTTTGATCTACATGTAGCGTAAATTCACATTGAAAATTTCAATAGTCACGAACAAACGAAAGGAAAAAAATCCTTTTAAACCTTAAGAACTGCATTATTTACATATATAGTGAAAGATCGCAAAATTGACTTACAAAATCTCGGAGTTCTCTCGGTGTAAACAATTCTACTAAATGAGAATTAAAGAGGACAAAATTAATTTGTGAGTAAAAATTCAAAATAAGATTAAAAAATAACGATTGTGACGAATTATATTATGGCGTGACATTTGATTCATTACGTAGTCTTCCGAAATCACAGGCTTCAAAGAATCTAAGATTTTACTCAACTCTTCTATTGTTTTAAATAAAAGATTCTTTTTCCAGGAAGCCTGTGATTTCAACAAAAATGCTAAAATCCCCAAAAAATTACCAATAATAAATAGTTACTGAAATTATTTCAAAATTCAGCTAGCCAGTAACAGTATTAAAAACGAGGCACCATCTTTCCTCAAAAGAATGGTGATATATCTCTCACTTTAAGTTGCACCCCTTCTTCATTTTTGTAATGAATTTTAAAGGTACTTTACGTATAAAGTAGACATTGACTAGAGAGATAAAAACGTGCGGTGGGTTCTGTATTTGTAACGAATATTACCTACTTAATTTCGCTTTTCTCAGATCCATTCGTTGTTGGGAAGCCTTTATCCTTAACTTAGTAATTGTGCTACGAGGTAGTGAACCAGGTTCCTTAAAAATGCTCTGTAAATAAAAATTATAATTTCAGCTTGGCAAATAAAATGAAATTTTTGATTACAGGGTTGCTACAAAATCCCATTTTCGAAATTCCCTGACACTTCTTTCACCAATTTTTCATTTTCCGTGGCCGTTATAAATTTTCTTTCAGGTATAAACATATCCTAGATGTTCAATCAAGAAAAAAATATCATCCAAAATGTAGCATTTTGAAGACGAAGCTTCTACAAAACGGATAAGTTTTCAATAAAAAAATATGAATTTTCAACAAAAAAATTAATTTTCAACAAAATTTTTGAATGTTCAAATCAAAAAAAAAATTTCAAATAAAAAGTAGAGTTTTAAATCCAAAAATATGAATTTTCAACCCAAAAATATTAATTTTCCACCAAAAAAAGACGAGTTATCAATCAAGTAAATAAGTTTTCAATTCAACCAGAAAAAATGGAATAGTTATATTTTTAGTAAGAAAAATTACTTCCCAACAATAACAAAAACACATTTTCAAGAAAATAATAAACTTTCCAACTATAGAAATGTATTTTTAACTAAATTGATAATTCTTCAACGAAGGAAAGACATTTTTAAGAAAATGGTGGAATTTTCCACCAAAAAAGAACAGTTTTTACAAATTACATGATATTTCAACACAAAAAAAAGATATATTTTTAACCACAAATAGGATAGTAGAATTTTCAGTTTACAAAATGATTATCAGCAAATAAAGATTTAACAAAACAGATACATTTTAAACCAAACAGATGACTGCAATCAAAAAGATTGAAATTCTACCAAAAAAGAAGAATTTTCAACCAAACAGTGGAATTTTCAACTTAAAAAGATATGTAAATTTTCAACGAAAAATTGAATAGTTACATTTTCAGTTAATAAACTTAATTTTCAATTTAGAAAACGAATTTTCAGCAAAACAGTGGAATTTTCAGCCAAGAAGAATAATTTACTACCAAAAAGATAAAGTTTTAATCAAATACCTGGATTTACATCCAAATAGTTTAATTATTAACAAAAAATTAAATAGTAAAATTTACACACACAAAAATGAAGTTTCTACCAAAAAGATCAATTTTCAACCCAGAAGAATAGTTAAATTTTCTACCAAAAAGACGAATCTTCAACAACAACAAAATTAATTTCAAGCAAATAGTGTTTTTTTGAACAAAAAGATTTTAGTTTAAAAAATAGATTTTTAACCAACAAAAAATGAATTCAAGAAAATACATAAATTTTCAACAAAATAGTTCAATTTTCAACCAAACAGACGAATTTTCAACCAAGAAGATTAAATATTTACCAAAAGAGAAGAATTTTCGACCAAATAGTGAAATTTTCAACAACAACAATAATGAATTTCAAACCAAACAGTTGAATTTTCGACCAAAAAGATTCCAGTTTAAAAAATTGATTTTGAACTAAAAACAAATTAATGTTCAACCAAATACATGAATTTTCAACAAAATAGTTGAATTTTCAACCAAACAGATGAATTTTAACCAAGAAGATTAAACATTTACCAAAAAGACGAATTTTCAACTAAATAGTGACATTTTCAAGTAAAGAAATGAATTTTCAACAAAAGAGATAACTTTCCAACAAAAAATTGAATAGTTCAATTTTCAACCAAGAAGATAAATTTTCAACCAAAAGAAGAATTTTTGATCAAGAAAAATGAACATTTAACCAAAAAAAGAAATTAATTTTAAACCAAGAATTTAAACATTTATTAACAAAATATTCAAACAAATAGTACAAATTTCAACTAAAAAAGATATGAATAAATTTAAAAAAAATGGAATAATTCAATTTTCAACCAAATAAATAAAATTTCAATCAGAAAGATAAATTTTCAATCAAGAATATTAATCTTCTATCAAAAAAGATGAATCATCAACCAAACAAATTAATTTTAAACCTAACAGTTGATTTTTCGACCAAAAAGATAATAATGAATTTCCAACCAAATAGTTGAATATTCAACCAAGAAAATTAATTTTCTGTAAAAAAAGATGAACCTTCAACCAAAAAATGAATTTTCAACTAAAAAATATAAATATTCAACTTAGAATAGTTCAATTTTGAGTTATAAAGTTAATTTTCAACCAAATAAAGTGAATTTTAAATAAAAAAGTTAAATTTTCAATGAATCAGACGAATTTTCAACCAAGAAGATTAAATTTCTACCTACAAAGACAAATCTTCAACCAAAAGTGGAATTTTCAACTAAAAAATATATATAAATTTTCAACAAAAAATGGAATAGTTTAATTTTCAGTTAGAAAAATTAATTTGCAATTAAAAAAAAAACTAATTTTTAAGTATATAGTTAAATTTTCAACAAAAGAAATGAATTTTCAACTAAAATGATGAATCATCGTAAAAAAGTGAATTTTTAACAAAGTAATTCAACTTTCAACTAAGTAGTTGAATTTTCAATAAAAAAAAGATGAATTCTCAACGAAAAATATAATAGTTGATATTTCAACCACAAAAGTAAAATTATCGAGAATTCCCTGATTCTTTCAAGTTTTCCCTGACATTCCCTGACCAGTATTAAATTCCCTGACTTTCCAGAATTCCCTGACCTGTAGCAACCCTGGATATGAATTTTTTACATACTTGCATAAAGTCATGACAATGCAGGACGATACTGTCCTTGGTAATTTCCTTAAAACAATCTGCTAATACTGCGAAATCCTGGCAGGCTAATAAGTTCTCTTTATTTCTTTTTATCAGTGTCAATGCGACTCTGAAAATAATCTTACTGCCCTCGTAAAATAGGCAGTCCCAAATTCGCAGAGTTGTCTGTGAACAATTTCGTTTTAAATTAGAGATTAAGAAAAAACGAAAATACCTGCAGAATTAATATTTGTAAACATAGTATTAAATTGTAAAAATGATCTAAAATACTTCGATTGGTAGAACTTCTGCGAATAGACAGATGAACCATTTCGTCGCAATCACAGCCCATGGTAATCCCATATTGGTAATGTGTTCATAAACATCCGGCATTTTGATCCTAAAAGATTTTTTTACGGTGAAAAACTGGTACAACTTTAAAAAAAATTTATTTAGCTTGTAATTTTTTATTTTACCTGACTAATTCTGCGAGAACGTCAATGTCTGTCAACAAACCCTCCATTGTGGGAGTATAATACTCCGGCAGTATTTTCTCAATTAATACTTTTAGCAACCAAAAAGCTGTTTCCTCGCTTTTTGTTACAAGAAGCAATAATCCTGCTATGTAATTCAATCCCTGGAATGGAATCAAAAATAAAACCAGACTTTTTCAATGACGGATATTTTATTTCTGGAAAAAAACTCACTTGACAATATCCAACATCTCGGTTTTGATGAGCAAAGGCTAATAAAATATTGTAAAGTTGCAGTTGGTGGGATTTTGTGTTATTGAAGAAAATATTGTCTGGAAAGGTCCGAGGAAGATCGGTTCTTATAATTTCTGCAACGTCTGGGCTGTGCGGACCGTCTAACAATTGTTGGTATAAACCAGGAACTACGTTTTTTAATTCTTCTCCTCCACTTACTGCGAGCCATACCTGATTTTGAAATTTTTTAATCAATATCTGAAGATAACATTTTTTTAATTTAACTAGCAAACAAACACACTCGCTTGTAAGGCGTTCTAATACTTAAAAAAAATAGATAAAATAAAATATAAAATAAAGTCAAAAAATATAAAATAAATATTTATCTTGAATTACTGATGCCTTAGTATTAAATGAGTTTGAGCACTCTTGAAATCTTGGAAAACCTGAAATTACTTGAAACCCATAGTACACCTGAAATCTTTTAAAATATTTTGCAATCCCTGGAAATCCTCAGAAGTCCTGTAAAAGCCCTCAAAATCTTTTATAATAATTTGAAACCTTCTGAAATACCTTATAATATTTTGAAATACTTCGACATTCCTTAAAATCTTTTAAAATAGTTTGGGGTCTCAAGAAAATTTTGGAAATCGCTTAAAATCTTTGGAAACCACTTGAAACCTTTAGAAGTTTTGTAATATTTCGTGAAATATTTTGAAACTCATTGACAATTTTTACAAAATTATTTAAATCTCGGAATCCTTTGAAGTCCTCTAAAATTAGTTGAAATACGTAAATCACGTGAAATCCCTCAAAATGGTTGCATAGGCCATGAAATTTTAAAAGATGTTTGGAAATCCCTTGAAATATTTTGTAAATAACTAAAATCTTTTAAAATACTTTGAAATTCCTGGAAAATGTTTGAAATCTATTGAATCTTTAAAAAATGTTGTGATATGCCCTGAAATATTTTGAGAAACATTAAAAACGCTATAAATCTCTTAAAATCTCTCCAAATCTCTTTAAATCTTCTTAAATCGGTTGAAACTCATAGATATTCTCTCAAAGGCTTTTAAATCTTTTACAATTCTTTACAGTTTCTAGAAATGATTTGAAATCTCATCAAATATTTTTAAATCCCATAACATTCTTTGTAATTTCTTAAATTTGTATAAAATCCTTTGAAATTCCTCGAAATCTCTTCAAAACTGTTAAAATTACTTGAAATAATTAGGAAACGTTCGGAAATCGAAAACATTGAAATTTTTTTTAACATTTCAAAATCCAAGGATATCTTCTGAAATGTTTTTTGTGAAATCTCTGAAATCTTAATACCTCGGTATTGAAGAATTAACGGAAATGAAAAAAATGTGTTTATTTAATGAATTTAAGTTTTCCGCTATGAGGGGAAAAATCTTCTTTATACAAAAAATTGCGAATAACTATTTATTTTCTACGTTTATTGGTTTAATTGTTTTTAGGGTTGTATACCTTTTTAACAAAGAGAATTAATTTTTTGTCAAACAAGACGAATTTTCAACAAAATAGTTATACTTTCTACCAAAGAAATGAATTTTGAACTAAAGCGATGAATCTTCAACCAAAAAGCTGAATGTTTAACAAAATAGTTTAACCTTTAACCAAATATAGTTGAATTTTCAACCAAAGAATATGAATTCTAAAGGAAAAATGTAATAGTTGATATTTCAACTAAAAAATATTTTAAATTCAAATAAAAAAGAATGGAATTCATACAAAAAAGGCCAATGTTCAACAAAATAGTTCAATCCTTAACCAAAACAGATTAATTTTCAACTAAACTACCAAATTATAATTTGATGAAAAAATTATTTTCAACGCAAAATAAATATTTCGACATTCGTACAACTATTTATTTTTTAAGTTTATCAGTTTATTTGCTGTAAGGTTATATGATTATATAATTTTCCTAGGTGTCTCGAGAAAATGCAAACAGGTTCTTAGAGATTTTTGAGATGTTGAAAAAGTATCTAGAACATTTCTAAGATATTTTTTTTATTTTGCAGGATTTTACAAAATTTCAACCAGCTTAAAATATATTTAGGACTTTTTAGCGCTTGGGAAAAAAATAAAAATATTTTACAAATTTTCGGAAATCATTCAAAGCTTTAAAATGTTTTTAATCGATTCAAAAATTCCTAAATATCTTTTAAACTAACTATCTTTAAACTGATTCTGTGACAGAGATGAGAGAGACTGAGAATTTTTTCTTAAATATTTTAATGTTGCAAAATTGAAAAATTTCGCGTTGAAATTTTCTACATTCTTTTCCAAAATTTTAGGAAATCATTTGAAATCTTTTTGAATATTATCTTAAAATTAATGTTTTTAAATAAACAATCACTTCAAATATTCCCAGAAATCTTAAAAACATTTTTTATTGCCTTGAAACCTTTCAACATATTTTTAAAATTTCCAAATTTTATTCCCAAAACTTCAAAAGTCTATATTTTGTTTTAAGTTTTTCGAAATTTGTTATTATTTTTGAAATTTAAAAAAAAAACTTCTAAATATACTTTTAAACGAGTTAAATTTTTCCTAACATATTTTTAAAATTCTGAAAAATAACAAAAATTGCTTTCAAATCTTCCATATTCATTTTTGATAAATTTGGAAATCTTTTTTGATATTCTATTAAAATAAATTATGTAAAATAAAAAATCATTAACATTTTTTTGAAAAGCTTCCAAATTTTTTGTTCGAAATGTTCAGAAATCAACATTTTATTTTTACTGACATTATTTTTATATCCTTTCAAAACTTCTAAATACCTCTTATACTTATTCGAAATTTTTCTAGAATTTTGTAATCATATAAAATTGAAACCCTTGAGAAAAAATGCCATTGTCTTAAAACCTTCTAAGTCCTTAAGAAGCTTCAAAATTTTATTTCAAAATCTTCAAAAATCTACGTTTTCTTTCAAATTTGTTTCGTAAAGTAAGATATTCAAAGTTTTTGACCATAATTTTATTTTTTTCATCTATTTCAAAACATAATTATTTCCCACTATTAAAAAATAATAAAAATGTTTTCTTTTATCAACGTTTAGAAAAATTAAAAAATAATTTTTAGCATCAAATAGAATTCCTCAGTTGGAAATTGCGATTTCCGATCATTTCTTTCCATTAGATAGGATTTAATTATTAATTTTAATTTAATACTAATTTAATCATTAAATTTCGAATCTTCAAAATTTGTAATTGACATATTAAATGTTCAAGAAAGTGAAAGAACTTTTAAAATACCAAATTATGTAGTTTACAAAGTGACTCACCAATTCTCTGTGTTCTCCAGGAATTCCTTTCCGAACATATCTTTTTATCGTAATGTTGCGCTGTAGCGACTTTCCTCCTCCAATAATTTCCGCCCATTTTTTAGCCCTTTTAGCTAAAACCTTCAAGTACTCGGACATAAAATCCTCGTATGTTTCGTAATCAAAATTCGATGGCCTTTCGAATCCATACTCGTCCACATTGCTAAAAAATCCATAAATACAAACTCATACAAAAAAACTAGCAAATCTTTTCTTCAAATTAAGAAAAAGAGATTTCAAATTTTTAGAGAAAACATAAAAAAAATACAAAAACTGCAATTAAAAGCAGCTCTTAACAATAAAAAAAACAATCGTATTTATTTACTTTGTTAAAAGTTTACTATCAGTTAACATAACCTCAAAATGGAAACAAAAAGTCTTAATTTCTCTTAATTGAGAACACTTGTATTGATAACTTACGGGAAAACGAAAGATTTTGTGATGGGAAATTAAAAAAAATAAAGAGTGAGTGCCCAGTGAGATGAATTTTACCTAAAATATGAAGTGGCCATTCCATAATTTGATCAAAGGGCACAGATGAAAATGTCATCGACCGCGTCAGCTGATAATCAGCTGATCGGCAATGACAGCTGTGGTCAGCTGTTAAAAAGAGGTGTGTATTTTTCCACGAATCAGATTACCTCCCAAATTCATTTTTTTGAATCCGGACTTTTCATTGGCGGAGTTGAAGAAAGCATAACCTCACTTTTTTAAATGGCTCTAATTCTGACATTTTCTCATTAATTGCGTATGGGTTGTACATAACTATTCTTGATTATATACTTTGTATAATAAATAATTCAAAATTTTTTACTAAAATGAGTGTCTTGAAATGTACCGCAGAGGGTTGGATTCTTTCTCATTTAGAATATATCAACAAAATGTATGATAAAGTAGTAAATAAAAACGAGAGTGAAAAACACTTTTCCCTGCAATTTAACAAAACTTTGTTTGATATTAATTCAGTCTTTTTACGACAAAATCAGTTAAAAAATGTGTGCAGTGACGGTTCAAGTGTTTCTGATCGAAAAACGAGAAAGAGAAAAAAATCGAATTTACTTCCTGACGATTTTTTGAAGGAGGTTTGTATTTTTATCATTTATTTTCACGTAAGGGGCTGTACATATAAACTGCCTTATCAATTTTGGGTTATTTTCGACCCCCTGTTCCATCTCCCCTCAGTGACGCCCGTATTTTGTCTTACAATAAATAAATAAGTCTTTCAAGTTAAATTAATGTAAATACCATATTGAATACATTATGGTAGACTGCAAATTCTTAAGATTTCAAGTTCATCTATATATTGCGTTGCGTTTTCAACAAAACAGCTGAACTTTTTACTAAATAGTTGAAATTTCAAGTTGAAAAGACGATTTTTTTTAATAGAGTTGAAGTTTCAACAAAATAGTTCATTTTCAACCAAGAAAGATGAATTTTCTACTAAAAAAGATCACTTTTCTATCATAAAAGATGATTTTTCAATTCAAAATGACAAATGTTTGACAATGCAGTTGAATTTTCGTCCAAAAAATATGACTTTATCAAAATAGTTGAATTTTTAACCTACGAAGATGCATTTTCAACCAAATGGTCGAATTTTTAAACAAAAAATATTAAAATTCAACCAAAAACAGTTGAATATTCAAGCCAAAAAGATTAATTTATCAGAAGATAGTTGTATTTTCAACCCGAAAAGTTGAATTTTCAACAAAAAAGTTCATTTTTAAACCAAGAAATATGACTTTTCTACCATAAAAGGTCAATTTTCTACCAAAAGACGAATTTTCAACCAATCGAATTAAACGAAAAAAAAGGAATTTTTAACAAAATCTATGTTTTAAACCAAAAATAGAATCTTCAAATTTTCAGTTTAAGAAATTAATTTTTAACAACAAAAAAACTGATTTTCAACAAAAAAGTTACGTTTTCAACCAAAGAGGTGAATCTTTAAATAAAAATTAATTTTTAACACACACCCGAACTTTTAACCAATTTCTTGAATTTCAAAGCCAAAAGGATGAACTATCTACAAAAAAGTTAAATTTTTAACCCGAAAATATGACTTTTTAACAGACAAGTTAATTTTCTACCAACCATTTTAATTCTCATAAAAACAGTTTAATATTTAAGCAAATAGTAGAATTTTTTAACAAAAAATATGAATTTTCAATAAAATAGTTGAGTCGTCAACAAAAATCGATTAATTTAAGTTAAACAGTTGCTTTTATTACCAAAAAAGATGAATTAATGAAATTAATGAAAAAACATTTTTTAAATCAAGAAGATTAATTTTCAACAACAAAAAAACGAATTTTCAATAAAATAGTTATATTTTCGACCAAAAAGATGAATTTTCGATAAAAGAGTTGAACATTTAACCCAAAACATTATTTTCTTTCCAAGAAGATCCATTTTCTAAAAATCAAACGTAGTTAAATTTTTAACCAAAGTGATAAATCTTCAACCAAAAAAATGACTTTTGAACAAAGTAGTTGAACTTTCAATTAGGTCGCTGAATTTTGACATAAAAGATGACTTTAACAAATTAATTGCATTGTCAATAAGATAGTTAAATTTCCAACAAAAGATTTCAACATTTAACGCAAAAGAGGATTTTTTTTACACAAGATCAATTTTCTAAAAGTGGAATAGTTAAATTTTCAACCAAAGTGATTAATCTTCAACCAAAAAAAAATGAATTTTTAACAATGTAGTTAAACTTTCAACCACGTAGCTGAATTTCGACAAAAATATGATTTTAACAAAATAGTTGAATTTTTAACCTACGAAGATGCATTTTCAACCAAATGGTCGAATTTTTAAACAAAAAATATTCAAATTCAACCAAAAACAGTTGAATATTCAAGCCAAAAAGATGAATTTTTCAGAAGATAGTTGTATTTTCAACCTGAAAAGTTGAATTTTCAACAAAAAAGGTTCATTTTTAAACCAAGAAATATGACTTTTCTACCATAAAAGATCAATTTTCTACCAAAAGACGAATTTTCTACCAAAAGACGAATTTTCAACCAATCGAATTAAACGAAAAAAAAGGAATTTATACCAAAATCTATTTTTTAAAACCAAAAATAGAATCTTAAAATTTTCAGTTTAAGAAATTAATTTTTAACAACAAACAAACTTATTTTCAAAAAAAAATTACGTTTTCGAATAAAGAGGTGTATCTTTAAACAAAAATTAATTTTTAACACACACTCGAACTTTTAACAAAATTCTTGAATTTCAAAGCCAAAAGGATGAATTATCTTTAAAAAAGTTGAATTTTCAACCCGAAAATATGATTTTTTAACAGAAAAATTAATTTTCTACCAACCAGTTTAATTCTCATAAAAACAGTTTAATTTTTAAGCAAGTATTAGAATTTTTAACCAAAAATATGAATTTTCAATAAAATAGTTGAGTCGTCAACAAAAACAGATTAATTTAAGTTAAACATTTGCTTTTATTACCAAAAAGGATGAATTAATTATCAAGAAGATTAATTTTCAACAAAAGAACGAATTTTCAATGAAATAGTTATGTTTTCGACCGAAGAGATGAATTTTCAACCAAAATGATGAATCTTGAACAATAACAAAAATGAATTTTCGATAAAAGAGTTGAGCATTTAACTCAAAACATTATTTTTTTTCCAAGAAGATCCATTTTCTAAAAATCAAATGTAGTTAAATTTTTAACCAAAGTGATAAATCTTCAACCAAAAAAATGAATTTTGAACAAATTAGTTGAACTTTCAATTACGTCGCTGAATTTGGGCAAAAAAGATGAATTTAAAAATTAATTGCATTTTCGATAAAATAGTTTAATTTTTGTAATAAAAGGTTTCAACATTTAACGCAAAAGAGGATTTTTTTACACACAATATCAATTTTCTAAAAGTGGAATAGTTAAATTTTGAACCAAAGTGATTAATCGTCAACCAAAACAATGAATTTTTAACAAGGTAGTTAAACTTTCAACCACGTAGCTGAATTTCGACAAAAAAGATGACTTCAGCAAAACAATTGCATTTTCAATAAAATAGTTAAATTTTTAACCAAAGAGATGAATTTTCAACGAAAATTATGAATCTTAAAAACAAAACTAATTTTCCACAAAAGATTTCAACATTCAACATAAAAGATGATTTTTTTACCCAGTAGATTATTTTTCTAAAAGCGGAATAGTTAAATTTTCAACCAAAGTGATTAATCTTTAATCAAGAGAATGAATTTTTAACAAAGTAGTTCCACTTTCAACCAATTAGCTAAAGTTTTGACAGAAATACGACTTTTTAACTAAATCATTGCATTTTCAATAAAGCAGTTAAATTTTCATTCAAAGAGATGAATTTTCAACTAAAAATTTTGAATCTTAAAAAAAAAATGAATTTTCGACAAAAGAGTTCAACACTCAACCAGGGTGGCCACTCACCCTGGAGAACCGGGAGAAACTTTCACCGGGAGAAAACCGGGATAAAGCCGGGAGAAAAATATTACACCGGGAGATTTCCCGTATTT
>JAABKJ010006511.1:0-21907 GCA_011634705.1 Andricus grossulariae
TCACAAATATTACTAAATTTTTCAAAAATATTTCAAATATTTCCAAATATTTCAGAAAGGTTACAATAATTCCCTAAGTATTTCAAAGACTTTACAAGGTTTGAAATATTTCGCAAAGGTTTCGGATAGATTTAAAAGATTTCACAAAAGCTTCAATTATTTCACAAAGATTTCAATAATTTCAATAATTTCACAAATATCATCAAACATTTCACAAATTTGATCAAATATTTCACAAAGATTTCCAAAGATTTCATGAAGATTTAAATGATTTCATTAAGATTTCAAATATTTCATGAAGATTTTGAATAGATTTAAAAGATTTCACAAAGATTTCAACAATTTCAATAATTTCACAAATATTACTAAATTTTTCAAAAATATTTCAAATATTTCCAAATATTTCAGAAAGGTTACAATAATTCCCTAAATATTTCAAAGACTTTACAAGGTTTTAAATATTTCGCTAAGATTTCGGATAGATTTAAAAGATTTCACAAAAACTTCAATTATTTCACAAAGATTTCAGATAGATTTTTTATACCTATGCCCCTAGGGCTCTGCCGCCTCTTTATTAATTATAATACTTATAATAATGTTAATTTTATTTGAAAAATGTTACTTACGTTTAAAATTCAGAAAGCCCGCAAAGACAAGGATTTGTATTTCCGTGAAAATCTTCATTTTTCCTCAGAAGAAAAAATGATAGAGAACAGAAATCTAGTTTTCAGGAAGTTCGTGACAGAACTGACACTGAAATGATTGATATGTGTACACACTAATTTTTACGACTCTCATACGAAATTTGTTTATTTATTCTTTGAAATAAACAGAATTGAAGGGGGAATAATGCATGAATCATCATTTTTTGACTTTGTCTCTAAAGTTCGTAAATTGGAATGATAATTCAAAAAAAAAATGTTATCATCTTCCTATACTTGAAATTTCAAGTAAAATGTTTCATTTCATGGAAAAATATTGAATTTTTAAAAAGATAAAAGAATTTTCAACCAAAACGATTAATTTTCTACCAAAAATACGATATTACAAATAAATAATGCTTAACCAAAAAGTTGAAATTTAAACTCAAAAAAGATTAATTTCCAACTAAATAGGTGAGCCTTAAACTGAAAAGTATCAGTTTTCGACCAAAAATTAATGAATTAATTAATTTTACGCAAAAAAAAAATTCAACCAAAGTAATGAATTTTTAACTAAAATGACGAATCTTCAACTGCATTTCAAACTAAAAAGAGGAATTTTTAACAAAATAGTTTCATTTGAATCAAATAGTTTTATTTTCAACAGAAAAGATAAATCTCCAAAGAAGAATATTCATTTTGTACTACAAAAAAAAAAACGATTTTTCAACAAAATACATGAATTTTCAACTAAGAAAAGACAAATTTCTAAACAATTAGTTGAACCTTGAACTGATAAATATCAGTTTTCGATTGAAAATGAAATAGTTAATAATTCAGTTAAAAAAATTAATTTTCCACCAGAAAAACAGATTTTTAATCAAAGTAATGAATTTTCAATTAAAGTGAGGAATCTTCAAATGGAATAGATGAATTTTAAACCAAAAGATGAATTTTTAACAAAAGAGTTTAACTTTGAACCATATAGTTTTATTTTCAACAAAACAGATAAATTTCCAAACAAGAAGATTCATTTTCTACCACGAAAAAATGTTTTTCAACAAAAGACATGAATTTTTAAATTAAAAAAATACAAATTTTCAACCAAATAGTTGAATTTTGAACTAAAAAAGATAATTTCAACTAAAAATGGAACAGTTAGATGTCCAGTTTAAAAAAATTAATTTTGAACCAAGCTCAAGAATTTTCAACGTACGTAATGAATCTTCAACTGTATTAGTTGAATTTTGAACAAAAAAGATAAATCTTCAACCAAATAGTTGAAGTTTGAACTGAAAAATATCAGTTTTTAACAAAAAATGGAATAGGTAATATCTCAGTTGAAAAAAGTAATTTTCCACGAAAATAAAGTAACAAAATTTCATCCAAATTAATGAATTTTCAGCTTAAATGACGAATCTTCAACTCGAATAGATGCATTTCAAACCAAAAAGTTGAATTTTTAACAAAAGAGTTTAACTTTGAACAAAATAGTTTTATTTTCAACAAAAAAGATATATTTCCAAATAAGAAGATTCATTTTCTACCACAAAAAAAGGTTTTTGAACAAAAGACATGAATTTTGAATTAAAAAAGGACAAATTTTCAACCAAATAGTTGAATTTTAAACTAAAAAATATCATTTTCAACCAAAAATGGAATAGTTAGATTTCCAGTTCAAAAAATTAATTTTGAACCAAACTGATAAATTTTCAACTTAGGTAATGAATCTTCAAATGAATTTTACAAAAAAAAGACTTGAATCAAAAAGATGAATCTGTAACTGTAATAGTTGAATTTTTTCACCAAAATGATGAATTTCCAACCAAGAAGATTAATTTCTACCAAAATGGCGAATTTTCAGCAAACTACATAAATTTTGAAATGAAAAAGATAAATTGTCGACCAGAAATTGAATAACTAAATTTTCAGTTGAAACAATTAATGTTCAACCAAAACGATGAATTTTCAACTAAAATTATGGAATATTCAATTGAAATAGTTACATTTTTAGTAATAAAAATTTCAACCAAACTGATGAATTATTTAATGAAATTAAGAAATATTCAATTGGAATAGTTATATTTTTAGTAAAAAAAAAAATTCAACCAAAATGATAAATTTTTAACTAAAATAACGAATCTTCAACAGGAATAGTTGAATTAGAAAAAAAAAATTGAACTACAATTACGCATGTTTAACCCTAATAGTTGAAATTTTGACTAAAACGATGAATTTTCAATCAAGAAGATTAATTTCTACCAAAAAGACGAATTTTCAGCAAACTACATTAATTTTTAATTAAAAAAGATAAATTGTCAACCAAAAATTGTATAGCTAAATTTTTCAGTTAAAAAAAAATGTTCAACCAAACAGAGGATTTTTCAAATAATATTTTGATTTAATATTTGTTATATTTTGAGCAAAAAAATATTCAACCAAACTGATGAATTATTAACTAAAATGATGAATTTTCACTTGAAACAATGAATTTATAACTAAAATAATTGAATTTTCACCAAAAAATGAATAGATTAATTTTTGGTTGAAAAAATTACTGTTCAAACAAAGAGATGAATTTTTAACTACAGTTATGGAACATTCAACTGAAATAGTTACATTTTCATTTAGAAAAAAATTCTTTTTTAACCAAAAAAATAAATAAATTTTCGTCGAAATAATTTCATTTTCAACTAAAAACGATGAATTTTCAACGAAAAATAAATTAGTTAAATTTTGAGTTGAAAAAATTAATTAAATACCAACAACAAAAAAACGAATTTGCAACAAAATAGTAAAATATAATAATATAAAGCTACCTTAACAAAAGAAGAATAAATAAAATTTAAGAAATTTAAATAATAATTATTATTTAATTTTAAAATGCAATTTAAAAAAGAATTTGATACTCTGGAAAAATTCCCTGACTTGGAAAAAAATTCCCTGACATTTCCAGGATTTTTCAGGTATATAAAAATGTCCTGACAATCCCAGATTTTCCAAGCCCCATGAAGTTCAACACGTACTTCCCATAAGAAAAAAATACTTTTTTTGTAAATGTTATTAAAAATCTTGATTCTTCTTACAATTATCTGTAGAATACTAATAAATATTTACTTTTTTATTTTTCATCCCATAAGTGTATTTTATATGGGGTCCCAAAAAAACATCATAAGTGTAAAGTTGGGTTTTGCGAGTCTTCGGCGCTAATTATGATTTTTTTCGGTTTTTTAAATATAAATTGTCTCTAATATGTAAACACTACTTTCCACTGATAATAAGCTGCTCATATAAATTGTTCAAACAATTTATTATTATTTTTAGCAACTTTCCCTTAGAATAGTTAGAAAGTCACGGGTTTTTTCCGAATTTCAAACTTGTTTTAAACTTTTCAATTAGATCGAGACAATAACCAATAAATTTTAAAAGAGATCATTGTTTAAATAATTTATCAATATTTATAATAATATTCTCTCAGAATAATTCTGCAAAATTACCTTTCTTCTAAAAAATTTCACTTTTATTGTTTGTTTGTTTGCAATTTTTTCTCTCTCTTGACTGAAAAATCTGTCTGTTCATAATTCATCTTTTTGGGAATAAAAATTAAATTACTTGGTAGAAAGTTAAAACTCTTTTGTTAAAAAGTAATTTTCTGGTTGAAGATTCATCATTTTAATTTGAAATTCACCTCTTTGGTTGCAAAATGAGCTATTTTGTTGAAAATTAAATTTTCTTCGGCTGAAAATTAATTTTTTTTAATGAAAATTTACCTATTCCAATTTTGGTTGAAAACTGATCTTTTTTGGTTCAAGATTCAACTATTTGGTTGAAGATTGATCTTTTTTAATTGGAAATTCAACTATTAGGTTGAGAAATAAAAAATTTTTCGTTTAAAAATCGTCTTTTTTGGTAGAAAATTATTTTTTTTTTTGAAAATTCAACTATTTGGTGAAAAATTCACCTATACTGTTTAAAATAAAATATTTTTACTTGAAAAGTTATTAGGTTTTTTAAATAAAAATGTAACTATTTGATTTTTAGTAAAAAAATTATCTTTTTTAATTAAACATTCGTCTTTTTTAGAAAAAATTTGAGCTCTTGGTTAAAAATTAATTGTTTTGTTGAAAAATTCAATTATTCTAATTAAACATTCATCATTTCAGTTGAAAATTGATCCATTTGTTCAAAAATCTAACTACTTATTTTAATTAGTTTTTTTGGTTGATTTTTTTTTTAGGTGAAAATGTAACGCAATGTATCATAGGTAATATAAAAATGCATGTATTTTCTTGAAAATTTGTCTTCTTCATTGAAAATTCATATTTTTTGTAGAAAATTAATCTAGTGCAGTTGACGATTTATCATTTTAGTTGAAAATTTATCACTTGAAAACTTGTTGGTTTTCTTTTGTGGAAAATTAATTTCTAAATGAAAATTTAATTTCTATTTTTGGTTTAAAATTCATCTTTTTTGGTTCAAGATTCAAGTATTTTCATGAAAATTAATATTTTTCAATTTAAAATTCAACTATTTGGTTGAGAATTCATGTATTTTGTTGGAAAATGATCTTTTTTGGTAGACAATTAATCTCCTTGGTTTAAATTTGTACGAAATAAGTGTATAAAATATTGCATTGTTACAAAATATTATTTAAATCAAATAAATATATTTTGTTGAAAATTCATCTATTTTTAATAATTAATTCTCTTTTGGTAGAAAATTAATCTTTTTAATTGAAAATTCATTTCTTAATTTAAAAATTAGTTTTTTCATTGAAAATTAATTTTTTTGGTAGAAATTTCATTTATTTGGTTGAAAATTTAACTATTTATTCAAAATTTGTTTTATTTTCTTAAAAACTTATTTCTCTAACTGAAAATGGAACTATTCTATTTATTGTTGAAAATTTATCTTTTTTAGTTGAAAATCACCTATTTTGTTGAAAGTTTGCCATTTTTGATAGAAAATGAACCTTTTGGTTACAAATTCTATTAAAAATTAAAATATTTGGTTGAAAATTCATATAATTTGTTAAAAATAATTCTTTTTTTATAGAAAATTAATCTTTTTGGTTTAAATTTAATTTCTTTGGTTCAAATTTAGTTCTTTTATTGAAAATTAGTTTTTATAACTAAAACTTAAACTATAACATTTTTTCCGAATTTTTTTATGGACATTTTATCTTTTTGGTGGAAAATTTAACTATTTCGTCTAAAATTTATTTTAATTGGTTAAATACTTATTTATCATACTCAAAATTCAAGTATTCTATTTTTTTTTAAATTGTTCTCTTTTCTTTGGTAGAAAATTCATCTTCTGGGTGGGAATCCTAAAAATACTATTTAGTTGACAATTTATTTTTTGGATTGAAGATGCATGATTTTAGTTAAAAGTTTATTTCTTTGGTTAAAAATTTAACAAATTTCATTGCATTTTTTTTTTGTTGAAAATGATTTTTTTCTGAAACTGTAGTTAATTCATTTTTGCTGGAATATTCATACTTTTCAGTTGAAAATTTAATTATTTTGTTAATAACTCATATTTTTTAACTCGAAAATGTAATTATTTTGGTAGAAAATGCATATTTTTGTTTTGTAAATTCACATTTTTTCTTTCAAAAATTGTCTTTATGACTTGAAAACTCAACATTTTGAATGAAAGTTTTTTCTTAATTGATTGAAAAATCTTTCTTGATTGAAAATTCGACTCTTCTGTTGACAATTTGTTTTTTGATCTGTTTAATATAATAGTTTTTTATTGACAATTAAATTTTTTGTGAAAATATGAATAATCACACTTGTTTTTTACATTTTTTGTTGCAGGGTAAAAATTGAATTTTCAATCAGAAAATATGAATTTTCACCGAAAAAAAAATAATTTTTAACAAAATAGTTAAATGTTTTCCAAAGAGATAAACCTTTATTAAACAAAAATTTCAACAAAGTGGTTCAATTTTTAGCCACGCAGTTGAATTTTCAATGAAAAAAGATCAGTTTTCAATAAAATAGTGCAACTTTCAACCAAAGAGATTAATTTTCTACTGAAAATATGAGTATTCGACAAAAAAATGATTTCTTCACAAAGTGGTTCAAAAAAAATAGTTGAATCCTCAAGCAAAGAAAAGATGATTTCAAACCAAACATTTGAATTTTTATGAAAAAAAAAAATGAAATTTCTACTAAAACAGATAAATTTTTGAATCAAAAAGACAAATTTAAAAAATATATATTTGAATTTTCATACAAAAAGGATTTTAGTTTGACTTTCCAACTTTAAAATATGAGTTTTAAACAAGAAGTAAATTTCCTACGAAGATAGTTAAATTTTCAAGCCGAACAGGCGAATTTTTAACAAAAAAAATTGAATTTTTAATCAAAAGGGATGACAATTATTTTATAGATTGCATTGGACATACTTTAATGTTGTGAATAATTCTATAAGTTTCTAATTTCTTCTCCGCTAATATAGAATGTTAAAGTATACATTTTTCTGTGATATTCAACTTATAAATTATAAAACTTATCAGTTGAAAATTTGGATGTTAATTCAGTTTCAGAATTAGAATTAGCCAATATTTCTAAAGATTTCAAAATATTTCAAAGATTTTGAAATATTTAAAAAAAATTCAACGTTTCACAAGGATTTCACGGATTTAAAAGATTAAAAAAAGGCGTAAACACCAGATTTCAAAGATTAAAAAAAAATTTTAAGATTTTAAACGATTTCAATTTTTTGAAGATTTCAAAAGATTTCACAAATCTTCCAAACGAATACAAAAGATTTTATAAAAGTTTCAAAGAATTCAGAATACGAAAGATTTCAGAAAGATTTCACAAATATTCCAAAGAATTCATAAGGATTCCAAAAGATTTCAACATGGATGCACTACATCAGGTTTAAAAGATTACCACCTAACATTTCAAAGATTTTAAGCGTTTTGACATTTTTTTTGAAGATTTCACAAAGATTTCAAATATTGCAGTAATTTCAAACAAACACGAAAGATTTCGGAATGTTTTCACAAATATTTCAAAGAATTCATAAGGATTTTAAAAGATGTCAACATGGGTACGGTACATCAGATATAAAAGATTTCCAAATATTTCAAATATTTTAAAAGTTTTAAATTTTTTAGAAGATTTCAAAAGATTTCTTCAAGATTTGATAGAAATTTCAAATATTCCAGTGATTTCAAACAAATAAAAAAGATTTCAGAAAGATTTCACAAATATTTCAAAGAATTCATAAGGATTTCAAAAGATTTCAAGAATTTCAAAGATTTAAAAAAGGGTACAAGTACACCACATTTCAAAGATTTCGAAAAATTTCAAAAAATTTCAAAGATTTTGAACGATTTCAAAAAGTTTCAACAAATTTGAGAAGATTTCAAAAGATACCAATGATTTTAAACGAACACAAAAGATTTCACAAGTATTTCAAAGATTTCATAAAGATTTCAAATAATTTCTCAAATATTTCAAGGATTTCAAAGATTTTTCAAAAATTTAAAAAGATTCCAATAGATCCCAGGCGGAAATATTATATATAGTTTATATACAGTATATTAAAAATGATTTAACAAAGACAACTTATGTTCGGAAAAAATTTAAAATTTTTTAATTCATGTTTCTGCTTTCTTTAGAAATTGTTGAGCAATAAAAAATGAAGTAGCTCATTTTTTACATGTATAACAAATGGTTATTTCACTATTTGATGTAATAAAAGGAGAACTGAAAAAATGGATTTCTTGACCTGGAAAACCTGGAAAAGAGCTTAAATTTTGTTCCTAAGAATTGCTCAACACCCCGATTTGTTACAGCCGAAAAAGCTTTTATTTACAATTAACAATTTACAGATAACAATCTTTCTATATTTTCCTACATCTTAATAAATGATACAGCAACTTAGGAGATAAAGACAATAATTTTGCCTTTCCTTTTTATTGCTTCTACCCGGCAATCTTGAACAAGTGTTTTGTAATTCTTAATAATTCTGAAGATTCTATGCGTAATAACTTGAGCAAATATGGAAAATTGTAGGATTTGAGATCAACAATCTTCATTTTTCCACTCTATTAATTTGAAAGAATAAAGAAAGCGTTATATTTTGACAGAAGGGATAAAAGCATATGTAGCAGACATTTATCGCGTCGCAGTTCTTTTACGAACTTCGTGAAAAATTAGATTTCTTTTCTCTGTAATTTTTTCTGCTTAGGAAAAATGAGAATTTCTACTGAAAAAGTACCCCTTGCGCTCATGGGATTACTGCATCTTAGACATGAGTGAAATATAATATTAAATTCAATATTCATGCTCGAAATGCGATATATGTTTCCAAGCAATGTTAACTTAGGAGTTTACAGTTACAATATTGTTAGTTCTTAAAGCGTCCAGCTTTAACATGAAAGTATTTTGGTTGATGCAACGTAATATCTAACGAGTAATCAATTTTTTTGTAATATATTCGAAATTTCCAGTATTACAGAATTTTTGCTGAGATTCACTCATTTCCAGCTCCTCCAGGGCTAGGATATGGGGAAATTTCTTAATGTGCCTAATATATCAAATATGAGTTCTGCTTCACATTGTGCAATTCAAAATTAGAAATCGCAAAACTGACTAATTTCAGACTTGATTTTCAAAAATAAAAAAATATATATATATATATATATTTAAGAAATTCGCAAACAAAACTTTTTATGTAACGCAGGCATGATTTACGCGCCTTATCAGCGCCTTCTTAGTTCTTAGTCGACCGTGTACGATCACTGCCGCGTCAAACACAAATTATAAAAATCAAAAACTATTACATGTGGGACAGTAGTGCATGAGAATCCTGAAAAGTACAATTAATTTGGAATTGATTAATAATCGTCTCGGTTCTGCGCATTGGGATAATGTGTTTAAAGAACTTCCTATTTTCGTAATTTTAATATCTTTATGGATGCCAATTTTTTTAAGTTTAGAAGGTCTTAACTATCTCCACATATTTTTACAGCTTTGTATTTGCTGATTCATAGGAGATAACGCATGTAGTGTAATAGACGCCTAAATTTTAAATTGTCTATTTACCTTAGCAGAGATAACGTTGGAGCGAACAAAAATTTATTTATGTACAAGGATATTGTCTTCTATGTAGTAGATTTAGTGTATATGTTATTGAAAAAACTATATCATTTAACAAAGTAGTATATCAGCATATGCTCACAGATTAAACAAAGCTTTCAGAAAAACACATTTCTTTATCTCTACCGAGGCTTAAATAGTTGTTTACATCATCACAACCCACTACTCAGATTCCGAAATTTAACTTATATGAAAAAAACTTATGTAATCGTACTAATAAACAATCACTGACAACAAAATATGGCCAATGAATTCATATAACGAAAAGTGTTTCTCCGGCATATATAGTTGTTCTTGCGCAATGCGAATCTGATCTCGATTTTTTCCTATATTTAGATAATTCAAATAAAATCTGGTTCATTTTATTCGTTTTTTGATGTGAAGAAAAAAATCCATAGGAAGTTTACACTTTCAGCATTGATCGTACGCAAAATATATGAAACATCTTTTTCTGTAAAGTTGACAATTCGACAGTGTATGTATAATGTATATTCAAATCAAATCATTGCACTCGAATTTTTTTGAATTTACTGGAATCACTATAGGGTAAGTGCGGGCATTACTGCGGATGCTTTATTTACTGCGGTTTTAAATATAAATAATGATTTAGAATGTTCTGAATTTATATAATGCTCTCAAATAATTCAGAAAATTATTATGTGATTAATTTATAATTATCATTAATGAATCAACTCCAGTCTCTATGTTTTTAACTAATTCATTGCAATTTGAATCTCGCATGCTTCTGATACTGATAGTTTTACTGCTTCGATGTGTAGGTGACTCATGAATACGTTCTGAAAAACTAATTATAATTTCGTTCCGGGGAACTAAATATTTATTGAAATATATCTTTTAATAAAGATAATGTATAATTTTTCTCAAAATGCATGGTAAAAGACAAGAAATACGTATTTCTATATATTTTTTACCAAAGCAGTATTTGGTACACGATTTGGCTTGTTGAATGTATTACTGCGGTTTTCCAGACGCTATGTCATAACCTCAAAACTAACTTAACTTAGTCGGCAGTGATAATGGCTGTCAGTGTCGCAGTGTGTCTTTTATGTTAGATGATTTTAAATTTATCTGATGAAAAATGGTGAAACATAAAATAAAGAAATCTATGCCAAAAAAGTGCGAGCAACCGGCAAAAAGAGAAGATGTGTTGTTCGCATTAGAGGGGGTTGAGAGAGGACAATCGGTTAATTGCTGAAGTGGCTAGGAAATACGCAGTTCCTAAGTCAACTATAAGAGCAAAAAATGCAATAAATATTCAGACAAGAAGCCTGGGCCTGCAAAAGTATTAAGTACCGGAGAGGAAAACGATCTTGTGAGCTTGATATGCGATTACTGCAAAGCTGGGTTTTCCGTTACAAAACCTCAATTACTTGAAAGCGTTGAAATAATTTGTGAAAATCTCAAAAAGGAGACTCCATTACAAGGATTATATTTCATAAATTATTTGAAACTTCACATAAAATAAAATCACAATATTACAAGCGCAGTAATAGGGTCACCGCAATAATTGGCGCGCAGTCATTCATGAAAACATTGCAAACCCGTAGTAATACCTACATGGAACGTTTTTTTAGATTCGCTTTCCTCGCGTAAATCTGATTTCTTTTCAGGGTCTAACGACTGAATTCTATTAATTGAATACTAAATATTGCTTTACGAATTAATGCGTAAAGAATCTCTCATTCAAACACTTGTTTTTTAGCTCCAAACATCGTCTTGATTTGTTGTCCGCAATAATTGCCACACTTACCCTATTACTACTGAAATTAACGCAAATTGTCTTGAATTTTCTAAGATCCTCTTAAAATAAAATTCAAGAGTTCGAACTTCCAGCGTTCAAGAGTTCAAAGTTTGTTTGAATTATCTCGAGTTATTAAAAAATAGAGAATTCGTTGGCTTTCTAGTCTCGAAAGGCATCGAGAAACTATTTCCGAAGAAACATTTTTACTTTCATGAATACATAGTTCATTTTTATACCAGTGTTCGTTCAAAATTGGTAAAAGTTTAAGTTACTAGTGTAAGCAAACTTAATGAATATCATTTTTTCTCACAAAATTAGGCACAGATGGAATGTTGCTCAATTATAACATTCATTTTCCTCGAAAAGGCATCTTAATAACAATGGAAGATGGATGTACTGCTGGTGGACCTCTCGGTTATGCAGATAACGCACCCAGCTGGTTACAACCTGACCATGCACATTCAACCCAATTTCGATTTTATGTGCGAACGCCGAACCAACAATTTAAAGGTGTTTTCGGGCAGATAGTTGACCTTTTAGAAACACATAATCCTGCTGCGAATCCTTCTCTTCATACTACTCCAAAGAGCGTTCGGATACACGCATCGAGCCGCGAATATTATGTCACTGCTGGCCCTTTCGAAGTTTTAACCCAGCAACTTTTACAACATTTACGACAGCAAACAAGCTTGTTCCCACCCGTCGACTACGTATATGTAACAGTGCCAGAAGGCCAGATGTATAGGGCACCTTTAAAACGCCATTTGTACAAAGAGGACCACGCAAGAATTGGTGAAACATCTTCAGAGCGTGGAATGATGTCTCGTGTTGGTGATAATCTCCGGAGCGTGCATCATTCTCATTAGTGTGTCTTATTTATATGCAAAAGATGGTCTATAAATGTTGATATATCTTAATCTGCAAATTATGTACATCCAAGCATATAAATAAATAAACTCATAACTAGACAATATCATAGTATTTTTTCCACAGAGACTCGTGCTTCGCATCCGATTTAAGTACGCATAAAGCAAAAATTTTTTATATTATGTTAAACTCTATTATATATTAAATCCTCGTGCACAAAATCGAGGTATGAGTGTATTATTTTTTTCTTTATCTTACATCGATCTTGGGCAGACAGACAACCCAACTCAAGCGGTCTCAAAACGTCGAGAATTAATAAAAAGTAGATGAGTCAAAATTCACGTTTATCTACTACATTCCACCATGAATGATGAGAATGTAAAAGTTCCAAGTTTACACCCATACCCAGATTGATGTGGGTTAGAATGAAAGTAGAAATCAGAAGATTATTTATTATAGCGTGCTACGCCCCAAATGATGGTCATTCGAGCAAAGTAAAATACGGCTTCTGGGATGCTTTATATGATACTATAAGTACTTGCGATCATGATGGAAGAATCATTCTACTAGGAGATATGAATGAATGGGTTGGCGTCCATCGTCAGGGTAAAGAAAGGGTGCTAGGTAATTTTGGGGATCTAAAAAAAAGTGATAACGAAAAAGGTTAGTAAGCTTATGCTTAGGAAAGGGTTTAATTATTACAAATACTTGGCTTGGGCATACAATGATCCACATGTAAACCTAGCGTAAAGGAAATCGCCACAGTATTATTGACTTCATTGTTGCGGAAGAAGGAATAAGAGAACTATTGAAAGATACAAGGGTCATCGGGGGTTCCGAATGCAATACTGATCATGACCTTCTAGTCTCCAAAATAAACTTAGGTTAGGAATGAAGAATAACGAGGATAAAAGAAAACGAAACAAACGCGAATCAAGATTGAGGATCTACAGAAACCGGAAGTGCAAATAGATTTTCAAACTAGGATGAATGTACGTATAGATAAAGGCGCTTTGGCTATGATCCAGGATGTCATTGTTAGGCGTACGAGTGAATTGTGTGGTACTAAGGTTGTAAGAAGAATATCTGGTGATGCGTGGTGGAATGATGAAATCCAAGCAGCCGCCCAAGAAAGGAAAGAAGCGTGAAACGAAAAGTTAAACATCACAGGCCTTAGCGATGAGGAGAGAAATAGAATTTAAAATAATTACAGACACCAAAAGAGGCAAGTAAAGCTACTAGTGAAGGAAAGTAAAGACAAAATTAAAACAGAAAAAGAGTAATGAATGCAAAACGATTTTGAAGGAGAAAGAAACTGTTTTATAAATGGGCGTTGAGCAATATGGAAATAAAAGTACAGAGTTAGTCAGCATGAGAAACAGCAAGGGTGAAATGTTATATAATACAGACGGGACACTAGACACTTTGAGAGACTCTTTTAAGGTATTATTAGGAGGTGAAACTGTAGGGCACCGCAACTGCGATATAGAACACGATACGTTAGAAAACTCAACTGAGAGAGTCTGTGCCACTGAGCTTAGGGATATAATTAAAAATTTAAGGAATAATAAGGCTGCTGATGTAGACAGTATTAACGCTGAAGTGCTTGAATACGATCACGACTTCTCACCTCGCAGGTTGTACGAATTGATAAATATGCATCGAGATGGGAAAGTTTCCAAATGACAGGAAAAAAGCAATTATCGTACCAATATACAAATGAAAAGGAGATCAAATAAACTACAATAATTACGAAGATATCAGCTTATCAAGTACTGCAAGCAAAATATATTCAAAAATACTTATTCGTAGAGTAATGAAAATAACAGAAGAAAATATATGGAAAGTCCAAAGTGGATTTATGCCAGGAAGATCATGTACAGATCAAATATTTAACTTAAGACAAATCGCAGAAAAAAGTTTGAGAGTAAATAAAAGAGTTTTCTGTGAATTTTTTGACCTAGAAAAAGCATTTTACAAGATGGTTAGAAGCGAACATTGGAAAGTCCTGAAAAATGGGTAAATGGGAAACTGAGTGACTGGTACGATATTATGAAAGATGTTAGGCAAGAATGCGTTATGCCCTCATAGCTATTTATTACATTCATGGAAAAGGGTCTCTCTCCGGAAAGTGAGGGTACGTGGGTCAGCGTTTGCAGATAATAAGGTTGTTATGGCCCCGTTAATCAAAGACTTGCAAAGAATGTTGAACAAACAATAAACATCAAACAATGAATAAAACAAAAAATTTTGGTGTTGGAAGGAAAGAATGAGAAAACAATACGCAACATTGGCCTAAACTATGAGAGAATATAACAAGTTGATAATTATATATATTTTTGTAGCCTATTCACCAATGACAGAAAGTTGAATGGAGAGTTAGATAGACGTATGAATAAGGGCAAGAATACAAATTATTCAAACAATAGAAAATTAGTGAACAGATGACTGGATGTTCTCGAATGACCGATTGATTATAATTTATGAGAAAAACTGTAATGAAGCGTTGAAAAAGGGCAATATTAAGCAAATTTCAACTTTTTCACTTATGTGGTTTTTTTTGGGGACCCGTAAGGGTGAGCTATTTTTGAAAAAATAGCTCAAATTCTCGAAATTTTATAATATTACCGAATAATAATATCAGAATAATATTTCCGACACTAGGAAATTCTGGAACTTAAACAATGCAAAACATTATTTTTTAATAAATATTATTTATTTATGAAAAATACATTAATTAAATATTTATATCAAAACAAATATTGTTTTTAATATTTAATTTTTTTCTGTCGAGTTCTTTTTCTGTTTTTTTTTCCTATTGAGATAATATTATTTACAAGTTTCACAATGATCTCTTCTTGTTGTTTCTCTAAAGATGAAATTTTTTAATTGCGTATTATAAAAAAAAATCCAATTCAGAATATTTATTAAAATAATCAAATAAATTTCTGAGAAAGAAAATATTCCAAATAGAAAATTCGGGAAATTATAAAATTACCGAAAAATAAAAATCCAAAATGGGAAAATTCCAGAATAATAAAATTCCCGAACAGTTTATGATATTACCTAATTTGAAAATTTGAAAATTTAGGTTGAAATATTAAAAATTGTTCGTTTTAGATTTTAACTTATTCGAAATTGTACCATAATTAAAAAATGTACATATTAAAAACCTTCAATGCCACAGCCAAAATCTTCCAATGTAAACGTATTTAAAACGTTCAAAATTAAAATTTGTATTTTTTGACAAATTATAAATTATATATAAATTCACTCATAATAAATTAACACTTAATATAATGTATAATGTGCGTAATTTAACTCATTAAAGTGCCATATATTTTGTAAAAAATTTATTTTCTTCGGCAAATATTAATTTTCTTGCTCAAAAATTGATATTTATACTGATAATTGAACCATTTTGGTAAAAAATTATTTAACTTTTTAGAAATTCCACTATATTGTTAAACATGTGTTGTTTTTTTGGTTGGAAAATAATTTTTTGTAATGAAAATTTAACTCTTCCATTTCTAATTCTAAATTTATCTTTTTCAGTTTAAAATTCAACGATATCGTTGAAAATTCATGTATTTTCTTAAATTTTTTTGTTTTTTTTTTTGGTAGAAAATTAATCTTTTTGCTTAAAAATTCATATTTATGGTTGATAGGTCATCCAAGTAATTAAATTATAATCCAGAGTAATCCAAGTCATTAGGAGTAATTTCCATACGTAGTCCAAGCAGTTTTCAATTATTTTCTTAAGAAATTTTCGTGACACACCTATTTTTAGGGAAAAATTATTATTCACGAAAATAAGAAAATTATGAAGATACGAATTTTTTCAAATATGCAGTTTGCTACAAAATATAATAAGGCGTCCGTTGGATTCAGAATTTCAAGATGCATCGAAAAACTATTTCCGAGGAGAAGTACGGAGATTATTAAAACATACAATAAATGTAATAAGAATTCAAAATAATATCAAAAAAGTTGGGTTTTGCACAAACTTTAATCGAGCGCGAAGCATGATACACGTGATGAGAATGCAATTGTTAAAGCCGAAAGAGCTTCAATTTACAATTAAAAAATTACAGATAATAGTCTTTTTATATTTTCGTACATTTTAATAAATGAGACAGCAACTTGAAAGATAGAGACAATAATTTTACTTTTTCTTTTTACTGCCTCTACCACGCAATATTTACCAACTGTTTTGTAATTCTTAATAATTTAGAAGATTTTATGCGTAATAAATTTAGCAAATATGGAAAATTCTCAGATTTGAGATCAACAATGTTTATTATTCCACTTGCCACGTGTTTAAAAATAAATGAAGCGGTTTTATTCGATAAAAGGGATAAAAGTATATATGGCAGTCATTTATCGCGTCGCAGTTCTTTTACGAACTTCGTGGAAAATTATATTTCTTTTCTCTGTCATTTTTTCTGCTTAGAAAAAATGAGTATTTCTACTGAAAAAGTACTCCTTGTGCTCATGGGAATCCTCCACTTCAGACGTAAGTGAAATATTATATTAAAATTAATATACATGATCAACATGCGATATATGTTTGCCAACATGTTCACTTAAGAGCTTGTAGTTACAATATTGTTAGTTCTTAAAGTGTCCAGCTTTAACATTAAAGTATTTTGGTTGATAGAACGTTATATCTGACGTGGCTTCAATTTGTTGTAATAAATTCGAATTGTCTATTATTACAGAAGTTTTCCTGAGACTAACTCTTTTCCAGCTTCTCCAAGGCTAGAATTAGGGAAAATTTCTTAATACTATAGACAGTGCCTAATATATTATCAAATAAGAAGTATGCTTCACATTTGAAATTTAGGATTTGAAACCGCAAGACTGACTAATTTCAAACTCAATCCTTGAAAAAGAAGCTATTTTAGAATTTCGCAAACAAAACTTTTTATTTGGAATTGTAGAAAGATAATAAACATTATTCATAAGTGCATTATTATGAATAGGAGAAAACAATTATGAAAGTCCAAAACAAATATACGTGAAACAGTAAGGATGCCAATTTTTAGCGTTTAGGAAATCTTAACTGTCTTCACGCATTTTTACAGCTTTGTATTTGCTGATTCATAGGAGATAACGCATGTAGTAGTATTAATATATATGTTGTTGTAAAAACTATGTCGTTTAACAAAGTCATGTGCAAACTCATAAACATATGCTCACTAGGGTGGTTCTTATTTATAGTTCGTGGAATTTTTTTTTAGACTTTCTCTGTTCTTACCCCCCATCCCCTAGTTTTGTTTGAATGTCCGAAAAAAAATTTCCGCCAAATTTGAGCAAAATCGGTCATATTTATAGGGGTCGCGCTAAGATGTCCAAGATGCCGCCACAACCATTTTGATTCATAAAAAAAAAGTTGTGCTAAATTGTGTTAGGGTTGTGCTTTATTGTGCAAAAACCTAGCATAATTTAGCACAAATTCTTGTTCGGAAAAAATGGCACAATTCAGCATAACTTTAGTTTTTTCCGAAAATATAAAATGGCGGTGCCAATTTCTTGGACATCGCGTAAAGACCATGAAGTTTCCCATTGAGTTAACATGGGAAAAAGTCAGCGTTTTGTAAAGCTAATATTTAAACGCGATTAAATGTCACAAATAATTCCGTGTTTCAGTATATTATTCAGACTTCATCAGAGAATAGGAATCAATCACAAATGTTGAGGGTAAATGACTTTAAGCCACTCTTATGGGTCCTCAAAGAAATCCGCTTAAGTGACAAATTTGAATTTTACGTAATTTTGCGGTTTATTAATGATAAGAATAAAATAATAATTCTTTTAAATTATGTTACGATTATTTAAATAATACTTGTTTGTTCAAGTATATAGTTTGCCTTAAAAAAGCAGGAGAAACGTTTTACCTCATCAAATTTTTGTCGGATTTTAATATTTTCAAGTACTAATTTGTTTCCTAAGAGCACTTGTAAATGTTACAACAAATTTTAATTATTTGACGAATTTATTTGTTTAAATATAATATAATGTAATGATAATTTCACAATTCAAATTTTTAACTAATGGGGTTCTTTGGGGATGAGAGCAAAGAAATTCGAAAAGTGAAAAATAAAGGCCACACTTCTGCTAACAGTTCAAACAAAGCTTCCAGAAAATCATATTTCTTTATCTCTGCCCAGGCTTAAATAGTTGTTTACATCATGATAACCCACTAGTCAGATTCCTAATTTCAACTAATATGAAGAAATTGATGTACTCTTACTAATACTCTAACACTGACCACAAAATATGACCAATGAATTCATATAACGGAAAGTGTTTTTTCCGGCATATATAGTTGTTCTTACGCAATGTGAATCTGATATCGATTGTTCTGCTATATTTACATTATATAAATATATCTGGTTCATTTTATTCGTTTTTTAATGTGAAAAAGAATCCAAAGGAAGTTTATAGTTTCAGCATTGATCGTACGCATGATGTATATAACATTTCTTTCTATAAAGTTTACAATTTGACAGTGTATGTATATTCAAATCGAATCATTGTACTCGAATTTTTTGAATTTACTGGAATTACTATATTACTACTAAAATTAGCGTAAATTGTCTTGACTTATTTAAGATACTTTTGAAATAAAATTCAAGAGCTCGAACTTCGAGTGTTCAAAAGTTCAATGCTTGTTGGGATTATCTCGGGTTATTAAAAAATAGAGAATGCGTTGGCTTCCGAGTTTCGAAAGGCATCGAGAAACTACTTCCGAAGAAACATTTTTACTTTCATGAATACATAGCTCATTTCTGTTACCAGTGTTCGTTCAAAATAGTTAAAAGTTTAAGTTACTAGTATAGACAAACTTCATGAATATCATTTTTTCCTTGCAAAATTAGGTGCAGACGGAATGTTTCCCGAACAGAACATCAATTTCCATGCAAGAGGCATCCTGATAACAATGGAAGATGGATGTACTGCTGGTGGACCTCTCGGTAATGCAGATAGCGCACCCAACTGGTTACAACCTGACCATGCACATCCAGCCGAATTTCTATTTTATGTACGAACGCCGAACCAACAATTTGGAGGTTTTTTTGGGCCGATAGTTGACCTTTCCGGAGTACATAATCTCCCCGAGAATCCTCCTCCTCTTCATACTACTCCAAAGAGCGTTCAGATACAGGCATCGCGCGACGAATCTTATATCACAGCTGGCCCTTTCGAAATTTTAACACAGCAACTTTTACAACACTTACGACAGCAACTAAGCTTGTTCCCGCCCGTCAACTACGTATATGTAACAGTGCCAGAAGGCGAGATGTATAGGGCACCTTTAAAACGCCAAGTGTTCAAAGAGGACCACAAAAGAATTGGTGAAACATCCTCGGAGCGTGGAATGATGTCTCATCTTCGTGATTATCTCCTGAGAATGTATCATTCTCATTAGCGTCTCTAATTTATATGCAACAGATGTCCTACTAATGTTGATATATCTTAATCTACAAATTATGTACATCCAAGCATATAAATAAAGTACGTATAAAACGAAAATTTCCTATATTATGTTAAATTCTATTATATATTAAATCGTCGTGCACAAAGTCGAGGTCGAGGTTGAGCCCGACTCAAACGGTCTTGAAACGTCGAGAAATAATAAAAACTAGATAAGTCCAGATTCACAATAATCTAATACATTCACCCATAAATGATGAGAATGTAAAAGTTCCAAGTGTACAGCCAAGCTGTTGGTGCTATCAAAAAATGGGTAGAAGTAGTTTTTTCAGGTATTTTTAAGACAAAAAACTTTTCTGTTTGCACTTTTATCGTGTTTTGTGCTCTTAAGCCATACATTTTAAGTTTTATTTTTCTCATGGCATACTTAAAAATTGATCCAAGAAATTAAAAGATATTTGAATACAGTGATTTTTTTGAAACCGCGAACTGTAACTGCGAATCAAAAATTTTCATATACTTGAATTAGCTATGCGATGTCATGATCAGTAAAGATATTAAGAAGCCTGATATAAAAAAGTATATAATACCAGTGCTACAAAGTTACTTTCACGAATAAAAACACATTGTTATAGAAGAAAACAATGGATAATAATGAAATAATAAAATAATAAATATATAATGAATAAATAAATGATCAATAATAATAATATAATAATTGTGCGTAGGGATGTGGCGACCCCATCGCCCGAGAGCTACGGCTCTTGCAGTCAGCCACGTTGAATTGGGCTAACTCCCCAACGCAACGAATTATACATCTCTGAAGCTAGCAGCGCCTTTTTGGAAAATCAAATTCAAAACTATCCTATAATTAAGGGCTCATTTAGGGCTTTCAAGGGCCGTAAGTCCCCAATTTTGGACTCTGCAATTTTTTATGAAAAACGGGTTGCGCGCTCACTTCACATGAAGCTAGCACCGCCACACCTGTAACTTCGAAACTATTCATTCAATCTGATTCACGTTTTTTCAGAAATTATGGGCTCATTTAGGGCTGGCGATCCCCGCTAGGCCCAATCCCGGACTCCTTTTGGTTTTTTTTTTAAACGATGCGCGCTCTGGTTTCACATGTGAAGCTAGCCCCACCATACCAATAACTCAGAAACCAATGCTGCAATTAATCTCAGAATCATACTTGCATGAAGGGCTCATTAAAGGCTAGAAAGAACCCTGGGCACCAAATTTTGGGCTCTGCAATTTTGTATAAAAAACGGGTTGCGCGCTCACTTCACTTGAAAGTAGCACCGCCACACGTGTAACTTCGAAACTATTCATTCAATCTAATTCAGGGTTTTTCAGAAATCAAGGGCTCATTTAGGGCTGGCGGTTCCTACTAGGCCCAATCTCGGACTCCTTTTGGTTTTTTTAAACGGTGCGCGCTCTGATTTCACATGTGAAGCAAGCCCCGCCACACCTAACCCCGAAACCAGTGCTGCGATCGATTCCAGAATCATACCAGAATTAAAAGCTCATTAAGTGCTGGGAGGAACCCTAGGTCTCAAATTTTGGGCTCTGCAATTTTTTATAAAAAACGGGTTGCGCGCTCACTTCACTTGAAGTTAACACCGCCACACCTGTAACTTCGAAACTATTCATTCAATCTAATCCAGGTTTGTTCAGAAATTAAGGGCTCATTTAGGGCTAGCGGTTCCCACTAGGCCCAATTCCGGACTCCATCATAGCCATGGACTAAGTGAAGTGACTGATGAGATAAAGATGTAATTATTTTATTCAATACGTCATATGAAATCATTTGCAATGATGTTGTAGGTACGAAATTAGGAGCATGGTGTAGTTTGCAGCTCTTCCTTCACCGCTGTTATGCTTACACAGCGGCCGCGAGTGTTGGATCGAGGTGACAACAGTCGCCTCTGAATACTTTCTTAGATTATTATTTATATTATTATTTCTTGGATTCTTATATCATCTTATATTGTATATATATATAATTAAAAACTAAAGGTTAACAACCACCGCAGGGTCCCACTGGAAGCAACTGTCATCTAAAAAATGAC
>JAABKJ010006512.1:0-21898 GCA_011634705.1 Andricus grossulariae
TGTTGCTCTATTTTATAGCATCTCCAAATACAGTTTTAAAATTTTTTAATTTTTGTGGACAAAAACCCGGGGGAACTAATGTATCACATGCCCTTAAGGTGATTCTGAACACGCGCATTAGCCTAAGTTGTACCTTTTTAGGCAACAAATTTAAAAAAATGGATATGATTTAGAGGACCCCTATTTTAGTTTTTTCTATTTTATTGATTTTTTGTTGTTTTTATTTTCTCAATATCTTGAAAATGCATGTATTACATTTTTATACATTTAAAATTATCTCCTTATATCGATCATTGCACATCATTTGAAAGTATGTGACGGTCTCTGTTACGTGACCAATTATTACATGTTATTATATTCGGTGGCTTTATAATTAGAAAAATTAATATATGGTGCTCAAATGTTGGTAAGTCGTTCAAAATATATAAGGGCACATCTGCCTGTCCCATTTGAATTTTTATTTTGTTTAAATAATGCAATTTTATTAATTCTATTTGAGGTAGGGCTCTAAAGCCCTGTTCTCAGCTACATTCCAAATTAAACTAGCTGTAAATTCGATAGTGAGTGTTTCCACTTTATTTATATTTATATGATGCTCATTTCACAAGCACTTTGCTTCCCGTTAACAAATGTATTTGCTTCCTCGTAGAGGAAGCAATTGTGGATTTTTAAATAATAGACAAACTAAAGTTTTCATTTTGATCAATTTAAGAATAGAAATTTACAAAAAATTCAAAATTACAAAATATTACAAAACAATTTTAAAATACAATGACAAATCAGACAAATCAAATTTTGTATTTGAAATGGTAATTTTTCGGCCGGACAAGGGAACGGAAAAGTTCTGTCGCACCCTATCCCTCTCCCAGCATTATGATTTTTTTACAAAAATTGTCAGAATTATTTTATCTGAAAATTTATTATCAAAAAGTCTTTTCTAGATATGCATCCACTTTGAATTATGTCGATGAAAAAAGTTTTTCTGTTTAAAACAGATCTTTCAAATATTATAAACGAGCATAACTTCCCTATTCTTCAATAACGTGTATTGATATTAAAGGTCAATCGATTTGCCTCGAATCAAGAAATTTTTTCTGTTCTGGCATCAATTTTGAATTATGTTAGTGAAAAAAGTTTTACTATAAAAACCTTTTTTTTAAATGTTATGCATTGCCATAGCTTCCTTACTCCTCAATGAATTGTATCATTATTATAGGTGAATCGATTTGCCTCCAATCAAGAAATCTTTTCCGTTCTGGCATCAATTTTGAATTATGTTAGTGAAAAAGTGTTACTATAAAATAAAAACTTTTTTTATGTTATGCATTACCATAGCTTCCTTACTCCTCAATAAAATGTATCAATATTATAGGTCAATCAATTTGCATCGAATCAAAGAATCTTTTCCGTTATTGCATCAATTTTGAATTATGTTAATGAACAAAATTCTACTATAAAACCCCTTTTTTCAAATGTTATGCATATACATAGCTTCCTTACTGCTCAATAAAATGTATCAATATTATAGGTCAATCGATTTGCCTCGAATCAAGGAATTTTTTCCGTTCTGGCAACAATTTTGAATTATGTTAATGAAAAAAGTGTTACAAAAAAAAAAAAAACTTTTTTTTAATGTTATGCATTACCATAGCTTCCTTGCTCCTGAATAAAATGTATCAATATTATAGGTCAATCGATTTGCATCGAATCAAGGAATCTTTCCCGTTATTGCATCAATTTTGAATTATGTTAGTGAAAAAAGTTTTACTATAAAAAACCTTTTTTTCAAATGTTACGCTTTGCCATAGCTTCCTTACTCCTCAATAAAATGTATCAATATTATAGGTTAATCGATTTGCATCGAATCAAGGAATCTTTTTCGTTATTGCATCAATTTTGAATTATGTTAGTGAAAAAAAGTTTTACTATAAAAAACCTTTTTTTCAAATGTTATGCATTACCATAGCTTCCTCACGTCTCAATAAAATGTATCAATATTATAGGTTAATATATTTGCATTGAATCAAGGAATCTTTTCCGTTCTGGCATCAATTTTGAATTATGTTAGTGAAAAAATTGTTGCTATAAAAAACCTTTTTTTCAAATGTTATGCTTTGCCGTAGCTTCCTTGCTCCTCAATAAAATGACTTAATATTAGAGGTCAACCGATTCGTCTCGAATCAAGGAATCTTCCGTTCTTGTATCAATTTTTAATTATGTTAATGAAAAAAGTTTTACTATAAAAAACCTTTTTTTCAAATGTTATGCTTTGCCATAGCTTCCTTGCTCCTCAATAAAATGTATTAATATTATAGGTTAATCGAATCGCATCGAATCAAGGAATCTTTTCCGTTATTGCATCAATTTTGAATTATGTTAATGAAACAAATTTTACAATGAAAACCCGTTCTTTCAAATATTATGCATTACCATAGCTTCCTTACTGTTCAATAAAATGTATCAATATCATAAGTCAATCGACTCGTCTCGAATCAACACATCTTTTCTATTCTCACACCAACTTTAAATTATGAGAATGAAAACATTTTTACTATAAAAATCTATTTTTAATACAATATAAATGACCATAACTTCCTTACTCTATAATAAAATGTATTAATATTATAGGTCAATCGATTCGTCTCAATCCAAGGAATAGTTTTTATTTTTGCATTAACTTTGAATTATTTTAATGAAAAAAGTTTTACCATAAAAAACCGTTTTTTTAAATATTATTGAGTCCTAAAAATTGCAACCGTTTTCAAGTTATCGTGTTCACAAAAAAGTTTGACATCCGCACACACGCATACATCTACACACACACATCCGGACATTGCTTAGAACATTGTATTAGACATTTTCAAATTGAGGAAAGTTTAATCAAATTAATTTAAATTTTTTGGAAAATGTTACCATTACAAAGCTTCCTCTATGAGGAAGCAAAATGAATAAAATTGCACTATTTAAACAAAATAAAAACTAAAATGGGTCACACAGACGTTCCCTTATATATTTTAAGCCATTTCCCGAAATTTCTATACAATATTTACATTTTTCAAATTATAAAGTCGACGAATATAAAACATGTAATTGCCCTGAATGAAAAATTTTTAACTCATTTTCAAGGAAAATAATAATTTTATCTTACTTTTTTCACATTTTGCTATAAGAATTTGACATACGGTGTGCCAGTTACAAAATACAATAATTTATTTTTAAACGTTATTTTTTATAAAAATATGTGAACCAAGTAAGGGTGGCAGTACAGAACTAGATAACCATTAAAATGGGAATTTTTCAAGCGAGCGAAAAAGCATTCTGTAAAATTGAAATCACTATTTAAAGGTAAAACAAAAGTCTACTGCCAAGCTGATGTGTTGCTGAATTGAGTGGAAAACAGTTTGATTAAAAAAAGTTATCCAGGTTCGAGAAAATGGACCTGGAAATTGACAATCTCAAAGTAGCACTGACCTAAAATTCGAGTAGACTCGGCTGTGGATTGCGATGAAAAAAATCAATTTTGAATTAAGATCAAAAATGAAATCATACTCCCGAGATATTAAGTATTTGAATGTAGGTTAGTAAAGTTTAATTATAAAAAATAGCCAATTCCGATAAAATCTATAGAGAATTTGAAGATTAAAATTTTATGAGTTTTCAAAATCGATTGAAGGTCAAATTTTCAATTCTTTAAAAAAAACGTATTGCCCAGATACGGGGTTGCTGAATGAGAATAAAAAAGGTTTGATCCGAAAAATTTATCTTGTCGCGAGAAAATCAAAATTGAAGATCGTAATATCACAGTATGACATTTTTTGCTAAAAATAAAAAAATACATAAGAAAATATTTTTTTGCATTGATTGATAATAATTTCAAAAATTATCAATGCAAACAATTCGAAAAAAATTGTTTCTACTATAAAATTCTAATATCTGTACAACCACCCTGCAAGTAAAAAAATTATTGTTTTCCTTGAAAATGAGATAAAAAATCAAAAAATATATTACATGCCTTTCCAAGACATTTAAAAAAAAATCAATAAAAAAGACCAAAAATTTTGTTTTAATTTGTTGACTAAAGAGCTATAACTTCGGCTAGTGTGCGTATTCCGTTTTGAAAATCATTTTTGTTTAATCACCCTAATGAGTATAGATATGTCCCCGTTAGAATTTATCCTTCCTAAAATCTATTCAAAAAATTTTGAAATAAGTATTTGAACCTACCAGTCTGATGACCCATAAAAACTTTTTTCAGCTCCTTGATAATTATTGACTATTCATGGGATGTTAGGAATATTCACACTTTAAACTGACACCAATCACAATTAATCCTTTTCATCTGATTAATAAATCAAAAATGCACTTTATAGTAATTTGACATTCAGAGTTTCTGTCTCTAATTTCACGAGCATCGCTTGTCTGAAATAAAGGTGTAAAACTAGAAGCAAATATTTTATGGCCTTTTTCGCATATTAAAATCTAGAGTTCAGTTTTTATGGAGAAAGGTAAAACGAATCTTTTCCCTAAAGCCCAATCACTATTAAAATTTCCAAAACTGAGGTTTCCTTTATAAAGGCATGATGGATAAAAATCACTTAATGCAATTTGTCAATTTCGAACAAATTGCACTTTATGAAATTATTATCTATTTAATTTCTTCATGAATTTGTGAAAAAATTATATTTTATTATTTTCATGCCATACTATTTGTTATTTAAAATAATATATAACAAAATTCTTGATTGCTATGAAAATATCCCACTCTCATCAGTTAATTTGTTAAATTTGACCGGGTCAAAAATATATTTGAAAAATAAAAATTGAAAAAATTAGTCGAAGAGGATCTTTCTTGGGTGCCCTTTTCAGAAAATCGAAAATTAGTATTTGATCAGTAGTACACTCTCCATTAATTATTTTAATTTTTTTTTTGTGTTCATTGCATCAATTTTCTATTCGAGAACATACGAAACATTGAAAATTCGGTGTAGATAAAAATATACCCGGAAAATGAAAGAACCTCGCGGTCCGGCCGCGC
Source organism: Andricus grossulariae (assembly GCA_011634705.1). Classification (NCBI taxonomy): domain Eukaryota; kingdom Metazoa; phylum Arthropoda; class Insecta; order Hymenoptera; family Cynipidae; genus Andricus; species Andricus grossulariae. Next base: position 5,036 of record JAABKJ010006512.1, read on the forward strand.
GGAACATACTGAAGGGAAGCACTTGGTTCAAAAGTGAATCTGGGTATTCTATGTCAGCACGCGACGGCGCGCGCCAACAAGCTATTCTATCCCTTATCACCTGACACTTGAAAATGCCCTCTCTATCAAATTTCTACTCAAATTAAAAGCCCTTTTTATTGAAGAGATGACTCGCTTCACCAAAATAATGTATCATAAATATAATAGTAACCCTTTACATTTCCTTCCACAATTTTTCTACGATTTATGTTCTCTTAACTCAGAATGACTATATAAATAAGGGGTGTTACATTGAATATGGTACTCGGGGATGACAGTAGGTCAACAGTTCAATTGTAGGAAAAACTGGGGATTTAAACAAAAAAGCGAAAATAAAACAAAAATACTAGCGTAATGAACAAAAATTAATCTATGCAACACTTTTTGTCCAGTCATATTAACATTTGTGCTGGAGCTCGAAGATAACAGCAATTTTTAGGGTTTCGTAACCCCGGGCAGAAATCCTTATATGTTCGGTCGCGTGTCGGTCCGTCCGTCCGTCGTCCATTGTCCATGAAGGGGAAGTGAGGGGAAATGATGAGAGGAGAAGTAGTGGAAATGAGGGGAGGGAAAGTAGAGGAAATGAGGGGGTCGGGAAATTATGGGAAATGTGGGTTGGGGAAGAGAGGAGAAATTAAAGGGAGCAGGGGAAGTGGGGGAAAGTAGGGGAAGGTATTAGAAATGAGGGTAGGTAGGTAAGGGGAAATGAGGGCTGGGGAATGAAAACAGGGGAAGGGGAATGTTAGCTGTGGAAGAGATGGACGAAGAAGCTGGGGTAGGGCGGAGGGAGCGACTGGGAAGGGGGGGGGAGTAGAGAATCTAGGGGGTGTAGGGGAGGACTTTAATTTTTTTTTTTTTTTTTCTTAAAACATTCAGATAGACGCACTAGTGAAGCTCAGGAACCCTAGAGCCAAATAAAATAGAGCTATTCTTGTTATGAAAAAATAACTGAAAATTGCGAACATTTTTTTACACATTAGCGTGGATTGTTCGTTTCGGGTAAAAGATAGCGTAAATATGTATGTAGGATGATTTTTATAGGATAAAATAGGCTTGTCATTGAGCCATCATCGAACCTTTCAAGACTAATAGTTTATGAAATATGAATTTGTTAATTAAGGGTGCACCTTCGCTGAGTAAGCGACGTACTTAATGAATTTCCATTGTTATAAAAAATATATATCTACTTTCTGTTTGTCGATCCATAAATTGGAAGGTCTGCTGAGTATGAAACGACTTTTTTTGTTTAATCAATCATATTTTTGAAAGTTATACTAGTGAGTTCTCATTTGGCAAATCTGTTAAGGGGTAGTGTTTCTTCAAGAAAGTGTTTGTCAGATTAAAAAAAAATCAATTTAAGACTTAATTAACGTCTTAATGCGCTACAAAACCCTTTTTTGTAAGAGTACGGCGCCTACTTTGACTAATTCTTTAGCTATTGATTGTTTAAAATTAAATTTAAATGTTTAGATTGGAAGAAAATCACACTAGTGTATTTATTATTATTAACATTTTATTTTATTTAAATTCGACAAAAGTAAAGTCTGAGATATAAGTTCCAAAATGAGACCAAGAAAATTGATATATCATTATTGGTTTTCGAGATAGGACTTAATTTGTTTAACCCTTCACGGCAAATTGTCGATTAGCGAGCTAGCTCGGAAACCAATCAAGTTTTTTTAATTTTATATGGTTTCGGTTTTTAATTGAAATTTCAGCCTTTAATTTTTTAGGTGTAATTAACTGATTTTCATTTTTAATTATGTTATATTTTTTATGAATATTATATAAATCATATTTTTTTACAACGAAACTATTTCGGATTGAAAATTGGTGAAACAACCTTGTTGGCCCTCGACAATTCTATGTTTATTCAGATTTTTCGGATGAGTGTAACTATGGAAAAAATGATTATTTATGCAATTTGTTTTTTCCACTTCATGCATGTATGAAGAGAAAGTGGATACATTTTTTTATAAAATTGAAAATGCATTATAAACGTCGCTGACTTAGCGAATAAGGCGCACGCTTAATTAACAAATTCATATTACATAAACTATTAGTATTGGAAGGTTCAATGATGGCTCAATTGAATATTTTACCCGAAATGAACATCCCACGCGATCGTCTGGAAAAATGTTTGCAATTTTCAGTTATTTATTAATAACAAGAGTAGCTCTACTTTAACTTTCGTGTGGGTTCCTGAGCTTCACTAGTACGTTTATCTGCACGGTTTAAGCAAAAAAATTGCTTTTATCATAGAGTTCCATCACTTTGACTTTTTTCATCTAATTTGATTGGAATATTTTATAAGAAACCACAAATTTGATTAAACTAGAAAATAAACGCTAGCGCTATGCATGCGATTTTTTTGTTATATCACGCAAGTTTTAAATTAATATATAAGGTTGGTCAAATTGTAAGTTTAATGTTTGATATTGAATAATTTTTGTTTAAAATAACCAATAGGCAGTGAAAAATGTTAATATAACATTAAATTGATGAAACGTTTTTCATCTTCTTAAAAATTCAATGATTTATCAATTAAATACTAATTTTCAACGAAAAGCACTAACACAACATTACAAAAAATTGTTTACGATTGTAAATATTCTTTTAAATCTAATGTTTTTTCTTAAAATAACCTTAAATTCTTCCAAAATTGTAAATCTTTGAAATGTAATAATTTTTGTTTAAAATAACCTATTTCCTGTCTAAATCGCTAACAAACCTGAAATTTTTATAAAGTTAAGAAGCGTCTTTTGAATTTTTGAAATATAAATACTAATTTCCGACAAAAAAGCAAAAAAATAATCCAAAATTGTTCAAAGCTTCTAAATCTTGTTCAAATTACAACGATTTTTGTTTGAAAATACCAATTTTCGATGTAAAATAACAAGGCCACCTACCATTGTTAAACAATTATGAACCTTTAAAATCTAATGCCTTTTATTCGAAAATGTAAATTTTCGGTAAAAAAAACGCTAAAAAACGAAAAACGTTCATTTTTTCCAACATAACCTGAAATTGTTGGTAATTGGGAACCTTAATAATTTTTTATTAAAAATGCTAATTTCTAGTGGAAAACTAACACAGCCTAAACAATTTAGAAATGTCAAGTCTGCTTCAAAACTACAGCAAAAGTATTTCAAAAGGAGAAGTGTTCCTCAATTCGCATAAGGTTTTCTATGTTTTTTCTTTATTTTTAGATTTGATTTTCAAATTAAAGATATAAACGTCAATTTAATGAAAATCAATCAGGTTTTCAAACAACAATGATTGTGAAATTTTCGAGAAATATCGTTGAAAGAATTTTTTGAGATAAGAATATAAAATTATTTTTTTTATAAAAATGTTTATAAACAGAGTAAATCAACATTATGAGAGATCTCCTCATCAAAAAACAGGAATCCAAAGTCAAAAGTACTCAGAAAATAAAAAAATTAGAAAAGCCAATATGTCGATGTTGAAAGAAATGCTCTCCAAATAATTCTCATCTCATCCACTCGTTCTGTCTGTCTCCTCTTTCAAATTTAAATGTTTGTCACGTCTGTTTTGTTAAACAATTTTTAATGTGTCCGTTATTGTTTTTTATTGACGGACTTTACTGTTTCTTAACATAGTCAAATTTAGAATATTAACAACTACAGAACTAACTCGAGATAAGAATTTCAAGAGCATTATTCCTTTCAACATCGGCATATTGGCTTTTTCAATTTTTTATTTTCTAAGGACTTATTTTTGACTTTGGATTCCTGTTTTCTGATGATGAGAGCATTTCACTCTCGAAACGTTGATAATTGATAATAAAGGATCTGCTTAACATCAACGAGGTCTTTTTACCTGGTCTGAAGTATGTCATATTATACCTTTTACTCTATTTAAAATTAATTATTTACTCAAACGCGTAACATTGCACGTTACCATTTACCATCTATTAATAAAAATTCAATGTTATAAGAACCAAAGTATCTCAATTAAGTTTGCGATATCTGTTTCTTTTCTCTTTTGCGACAATGTTGCTCAAATCGTCCACAATTTTCTTTTGTCTTTTTTACAGGATCATAGCTTACAACAAAAAAGGGAAAATGGATCAAATTCTCAAATAAAGGGAATATAGGGAGCAAGATCTGAGAGAGCAGTTTTTTATGTAGTGTGAAATACAAATTAAGAAAAAGGCTCAGGGTATACATTTTTTACCAAGATAAACAAAAAATTAAAGCACAAAGGGACACCTAGTTATTAAGTTTTTGCTATTTTTATTTGACCTCCCCTTTTCAAGACCACTTTTTACAACAACAAAATTCAAATTAGTTGGTGTTTTCAAATCTTTTCAATTCAATTTTAAAAAAATGAAAATGGTACCCTGCCGTTTTTTGTTCTTTTCCAATCTTTTTTACATTGCGCACCCTAGTCTTGTCTGGTCATGGATGTTGATTATAAGAACCCCAAAGTAACTCAAATATATGGAGACAAAACCGAAATTTTTCCAGAAATTAGATCCTGTTCAAATACACACATTCTCGAATATTTTTATTATTATAATTATTAATAACACAAAAGAGCTGGGATGACGGGATATAAAATATTCTAGAATTTTCGGAAGATTTGTAATGTCCAAGAATTGATACTCTTCAAATATTTGCAATCGTTTTAGATGATTCTAGACGATTTTGAAATATTTCCATGACAGTCTGGCAGATAGTGAAGCTTAAGATGTAACAATCGATAATCTCTTTCAGTCTCGGAAACGTTTTAAAAATCTTGAATTTTTTAGCTCTTACACATGGTTGAGCCTAAATTTGTTATTTTTTGTTACTGTAGTATTTTTACTACATAAAAGTATGCAAATAAAAAATATTTTCTTTAAATTTATCTATTTTTTTTGTAATCATCCAATAGAAAAAGTTATTAAACATCAGGCATTTAAATTATTTTTTGTTGTTGTAATATTTCATTTTTTGAAAGACATGCAAATTAAATATCAAGAAATATGTACGTAAACATTTTTGTTTGTATCTGGGAGTGAAAAAAGTCATTTTAAACAAATAAATTATAAGTCATCTCGAAATAAAACCCTTACGATACTTTAAAGTGTGGCTGGGAACCTAATATTTGAACAAAAGAAATAACTTTTTGGTATCTAATAGTGAAAAGAATAGCTACACGATTCATGCAAAATGAGTCAAATGAAATTCAAGGATTCAAAATTTCAAAACAGTTTTCTGAATTTGAAGGGTATTTGTTATTAAATTTTTTTATTGTTTTTTAATAGTAAAATAAGAAAACTTTGCGAGCTTTTTAAATTAAAAAAATGTTAATTGTCTTTTAACCATTATTTTTTTTTTTAATTTTTGTTATACTTTTAATGGCAGCTGCCGAAGGCAAATTTACAAAGCACTCAAATATTATAATGTGTTCTACTCAATTTCAAAGCTTTGTAGATTTGGCTTTGTCGTTGCTAAAGTCAAAGCAGAATAACTTATTACCCAAATAAAAATTTTATTTGAATTATTTGAGAGGATTTTAATACAGGGAAATCTGTTTTAGAATAATGCAGTTATTCATTTGGAATTATCGAACTTTAATCAATCGCTATTTCAGTCACGTAGAATTTTATCATTGCACATAAAATATTGAAAAATCACTCTTTTTAAATTGATGTCTTAATTTTCATTAGTTTTACATTTATATGTATGGCATTAATTACCTTTTTTCTTAATAGTACGCAAAGTGCCTCATAAAGAATCTGATAATGACAAAATTAATGAGAAAACTTATTAAGTTCCATTTCAACTCATATTTTATATTTTACATTTTTTACTTGGAATGTTTTATAGCATCAATGGATCTGTTCCGGATATAAAATATTCTCCCCTTGCAGTGGCTTAATTCCCTCTTCCTTGCCACCTTTTTCTTCCAATCTAGAGAATATTATGGCGATATAGTCGTATGCGATCATTCATACGGATCGATTCATTCCACCAAAAAAAACCTGCCACACCATTGAAACTGGATAAAGCAATCAGAACAATTACTTCGTATGTATTGTACGCAATATGTGTTCCACGATAGTATCGACATTTAACACATTCAAGTATTTCATTTTATACGTATATTTTACTTTCACTCATTTCATACACAACTCGTTTCAATTTCTATTTGAAAATTTAATTTAAGTAACGCCGAAAATACTTTTTTGCATAAAAGGCCGTTCAGAAATTACGTCATACTTTAACTACCAGGGGAGGGGGAGGGGAGGGGGGTAAACGCAAAATGTAACATCCCACATGGAAAATATAAGTGTGAATAATAATTTTTTGAAACGCATGAAAAAATGACAATTACTGCTTTTACACTGGAAATCCCATTTAAGTGCGGTTTCGAGTCCTAAATGGCCTCCACTTAAATCGAATACAGCAATCGTTCGCTCCGAACATAAAAAGTCAGGGCCGCCTGAATGATTTCTGTTGGATTTGGAGGCATGAAGCAACCTAATGCAATTAGCACGCTGAGAGTGCTGCCCTCCTGCTGTTTGTCACACTTGTCTCAGCGCATCCTCCCTTTCGGCCCGCAGGTCCTCTCATCACGAAACCGCCGAGATATCGATTCTCGGAACGACTTGAATAGGAGATACTTAAATGGAATTCCCAGTGTATTTTACAAGTAAAGCATATAGGTACAGATTTCACACTCTTTCCTTATTCTCTTCTTTATTCCTTTTTTAAAGAATTCCTATTTTCGTCACTGTTTTCAAGAAACTTGCCCTTTTTCTCGTTTGTTTGCTTAAATGCAAACTGAATTAATACAACCCAATTAGAAAATCCAACTATTTTTCGTTGAAAGTCAATTCTTTTTAAATAATATGATGTTAATGTTTTTTGTCTATATGGTCGATAATCAATATTTTTTTAATATTAATTATTAATTTTTTAAAGTTGTGTTATTATATTTTTGTTTCAGAATTCATCTCTATTGTTAAGAAATTCTACTATTTGGTTAAAGATTTAACTGTTTTTTTTTAATTCGATTTTTTTCTTTCAATTGGAAATTAATTTTCTTAAATGAAAATTTAACTCTTTTATTTTTGGTTCAAAATTGATCGCTTTTAGCAGAGATTTATAGGTAAAAATTCAACTATTAAATTTTTCATCGAGACTTCAGCTTTTTTGGTTGAAAATTCAATTATTTGGTTAAAAATTGAACTACTTCATTAAATTTTTATTTTATAGGTTGAAGATTTAATTATATCGTCGAAAATTCGTTATTTTTTGGTTGTAAATTTATTTTTTTTACTGAGAATTGACCTATTCCATTGTTGGCTGGAATTTCATAGTTTGTAGTTGAAAATTTAACAATTTAGTTGCATAAGTTCATATATTTTGTTTTAAATTCGTATCTTTTTTTGTATAAAATTAATCTTTTTGACTGAAAATTTAACGTCATTTTTAGTTAAAAATTCAACTATTCAATTTTTCATTGAGAATTCATCCTTTTTGGTTGAAAATTCAACTATTTGGTTGTAAGTTGAACAACTTTGTTAAACATTCACTTTATTAGTCAAAGATTGAATTGGTGGAAATATCAGGAAGGTTAGTATAATTCTTGACGTAGGAGTGGAGACAACTTTTTGCAGAAAATATTCTTCATCAAAGGTATATTATAAAGGTCTGAAACTCTGAATATTAATATTTTTCAAGTGTTTCGCGAAATACAATCATCTACCCGAAATTTTAGGTTAGAGTACCCGGTTCTGATCAAATCGATCTGACTTACTTTTACGTTTAGCATATTTTCTCGAAAAAGTTGTTTGAGTTTCCATGACGTCATGCTAAAATACTCAATTCAAGGCTTCCCGCTCTTCGGGCCTCTTTTTTTAATTGTTCAGCCACTGAAGCGGGCGTGACCGTATAGCACGTACGGGGACCGTGGCGAGAGGTGACATGTTCAAATAAGTGCGTGTATAGGTGTTCAAATATGTGGAAGTTCAAATAAGTGGAAGTTTACTGTGTTACTATTCCTACATATATGACTTACTTTCACATTTAGAATATTTTTCAAAAAAGTCGTGTGCCGTATTCCTATGACGTCATGCTAAAATCCTCAATTCAAGGCTTCCCGCTCTTCGGGCCTCCATTTAATTGGTCAGCTACTGACGCGGTGGAGAGCGTACAGGGACCGTGGTGGGAGGTTGCCTGATGTGCGCAACTAAAATAACCGTGTACGGGGGATTTAAAACTAACGAGACTTCACTGTAGTTTCTTAAACATTCACTTTATAGGATGAAGAATTAATTATTTTGTTGAAAAATTGTTCTTCATTGGTTAATTATTAACTTTTTAACTAAAAAATTAACTATTTCATCATTGTTAAACATTTAATGTCGTTTTTAGATGAAAATTCAACTATTAAATTGTTCATTGATAATTCGCCTTTTTTGGTTAAAAATTCAACTACTTGGTTGAAATTTATATTGGGGTTAAGGTTTTGGCCAGATTAAATATAATTAAAAAGGATGTTAAATGTGTTTTTGTCTGCTGGCCTAATTTATTGATATAAAATAGTAAGACAATTTCGTCCGTTGACCCCGGACCTAATCAGTTAAGAAGCTTATAAAATTAGATAGAGTAACAATTTGGGGTATGCATAGTTCAAGTATTCGACATGTTTTTCGTCATATTTAGTATAGTTGTTCAAGTTGGTAAAATCATTTTAAAATACAATTTTTTAAAGCTATTAAAACATTTAAGATGGATTATACAAGAACTTCTTTCAATTCTACCCATGGTCTCTGTTTTGCATTTTTTTTTTTTTAATAATAAATCATTTTATATGTGAGCCAGCGCTATGTGTACTTCCTCCGAGATCATGGCAATACTGTATGCCCATGATCTCGAATGAAATACATATGGCGCTCGCCCACATATATATAAAATGATTGATTATTTAACAACAAAAAAATAAAAAATCGAGACCATGGGTAGAACTCAAATTACTTCTTGTATCTTAATTGTTTTCAATAACTTTAAAAAATTGTATTTTAAAATGATTTTACCAACTTGAACAACTTTACTAAATATTACGAAAAATACACGAAAACTTGAACTATGCATACCGCAAATTGTTACTCTATCTAATTTTAAGCTTTTTAACTGATGAGGTCCGGCGTCGACGGACGAAACTGTCTTACTATTTTATATCAATAAATCAGGCCAGTGGACAAAAACACATTGAACATTCTTGCTAATTACTCGGTTAAAAGTTGAATTACCTAGTTAAACATTTATTTTATTAGTTGAAGATTCAACAATTTTTGTTTCAATTTGTTTGTTTTTTATTTGAAAATTATTTTTTAACTGAAAATGGAACTATTCTATTTTTAATTGAAAATTCAATTTGGTTGGAAATTTATTTATTTTTTGTGAATTGGTGTTTTTCGGTAAAATATTAATATTCTTGATTTTAAAATTCAACTAATTTGTTGAAAATGAACTTTTTTGTTAAAAATTCATATTTTCGGGTTGAAAACTCAACTGTTTTGTAGAAACTTTATCTTATTGGCTTAAAACTTTAACTGTTTTGTTGAAAATTTAAGGTACTTTTATATCAGGAATTCTATTATTTTGGCAGAAAATTTTACTATTTGGTTGCAAATTAATTTTTTGGTTCAAAGTTCATATTTTTTTTAGAAAATTCAATTGTTTTGTAGGGAATTTGTCTTCTTGGCTTGAATATTTTCCAATTAGGTTAACCTTTTTTTCTCTCTAGAATGAGAAATCTTTCTTGATTGAAAATTCGTAATTTTTGGTTGAATTGAACTGTTTTTGATTTAAAATGAAAGTTTTTTTTTTATTGAAATATCAACTGTTATATTTTTCGTGGATTTTATTCTTTATAGAATTTATTATTTTTGGTTAAATTCGACTATTTTTTTTTTAAATGAAAATCTTTTTTTGGTTTAAATATCAACTATTATATTTTTGGTTGAGAATTAATCTTTTTTTATATAAAAAATTCAGCTACTTGGTAGAAGTTGAACTTCTTTGTTAGAAATACACTTTTTTGTTAAAAACCCCTTTTTTATCGAAAATTTAACTGTTTTCTTTTTAAACAATTGTCCTTTCTAATAGAAAATTCGTCCTTTTTGATTAAAGTGTTTTTGGCTTAAAGATTCAACTATTTGTTTAAAAATGTATTGTAAATTTATCTTTGTAAGCTGAAAATACAACCATTTTTATGTTAAAAACGCAACTGTTTTGTTGAAAATTTCTCTTTTGCTTGGAAGCTGAACTATTTGGTTGTAAATGCAACTGTTTAGTCTAAAATTAATTTTTTTCTTTGTTGAAAATTCAACTATTTGGTTGAAAAATTATCTTCCTTGGCTGAAAATTTATCTTTTTGTCAAGAGAGGAAAAAAATTTCAACCACACTGTTGAATTTTCAAGCAAAAAGGTTTATTTTCAACCAAGAAGATACTACCAAAAAGACGAATTTTTAACTGAATAGTTAAATCCAGTAATATGAAGCTACTTTTCCAAATGAAAAGCATTTCTATACTTAATTGTATATTACAATTTAAAAAAATTTTAAGCTGGCTCTCGCAAAATTCCGTGCCTTTAAAAAATTTCCCCAACACTTCCAGGTTTTTCCAGATATATAAAAACTCCCTGACTATTCCAAATGTTCCAGGTTTTCCAGGTAAGTAAAAACCCAGAACTACATATTTTAATTTGTAGATGTATCTAAAATATGAAACCATTCGACAATTGAGTATTTTCATTTCGAAATACTAAAATTGGGTAAAAATTCAATTAGTGAGAATTCTAAAGCTTTAAAACTGAAAAATCTTGAAATAATAGAGTAGTTAGCACTATAAATAGTTACAACGAAAAAAGGTATAATTACTAAAACGTGTAAAAGCATTTATTTTTGGCAATTGTTTGAAATGTTATTCCTCTCCAAATGTTGGACTACTCCCAAATACAAACTTTCGTATTTCCGTCTGGCAAAAATCAAGTTTCAAGAAAAAAGAATTTGTTTTTAGAACTGCGGAGTCACATGGCGTGACATACTCTCTTTTCCATCTTCGATTCTTTCTCCACCTTTAAAGCCCTTGTAAAGCTAAAGTATGTAGGTACTACTTTTACGAGAGACCAGTTTCATCAAGAGCTTTAGTGCTAGTCATTATTATCAGAGTCTATTTCAGGAATAATAAAAACTGCTTCTAAACCACTTGAAAATAAGTATGCTTTTTCCGGAGCTTTTTCCGAAAACATGCCAGATTTTCAGATAAGAGGAAAATGAGAATGGTGCGAAAATTGTTCATTATATTTCTTTCAATTTGACATACATAGTCAAATTAAATATTTATTAAAGACTATATTTATCCGACATATGTTAGATCGAATGGAGTTGATAAAAAAATGTCGATAACACTAGGTAATAATATTATGTTTATAATCGATTGATGGAAAATTTCAGTATGTTTTTTTCCGTAGAATACAAACATGAATGCGATGATGTTCTACGTTTTCGCGTTTTTCAGAAAAACAGGTTTAAAAGTTTTAAAAACCCCGTTTTTTATGTTTCTAAAAATGTGTATGTACTATGACGCTATGTTATCGAAAGGTCAAGAACTTTATCAAGATTTTGTGTAGCGCACGTTTCACAGTACTAATTTTCAGTATTTGTGATGTATTATTTCATTTTGTTGATAAGAAAATATATATATATTCACAGAAATATGATTCTTTCATTTTTTATGTGGCATTGAACATTAAATCTGAAATATCTCCGAAAAAATTGATGCTACGAAAAAAGAAGGTTAGTTTCATAATGAAGGCTTCAAAATACATAAATAAATACCATAAAAATCGAATATGCACGAATTTTATAAGATTTTGTAACTTAGTATAATACTGCGAATATGGAAGATAATTTTTAATGATAATTTTAAATTTTTAAATTTTTCAGGCTTTTTTTTGTATCAATAATGACTTATCAATTTTTGAAATTTAATATGCATGATTTCTGTATGTATATACAAATAATTACATGTAGATTTTCACTATTGAAATCTCAGTTTTTAATTGATAAAACATTGAATGAAATTGAAAAAAAAAATTCAATTTGAGAGATTTATAATAATTATGAAATGAGGGTACAGTAAACTTTCAATCTTTTGTTATTATGAAAATGCAACCATTTTTTCAAATAATTTTCATTCTTTTTTTCAATTGAAACGTTAGAAATTTTAATTCTTTTTTAAAAACCTAAAAAAATTTTCAGTTCATATCTTATAAAATTTTCAACAGTTATCAATTTTAGTTGGCCCAAAATCTCCCATCTCGCGCCACGCGTGCGTGTAGTTTCTCGGTTTAAAGAGCAAAATAATTTTTAATACAAAATAAAATTTGTTATAACTACTTATTTTTAATGTTTATTTGTTTTTAGGCTTATTTAAACAAACATATTCAACAAAAAAGTTTATCATCAACCAATTGTTGAATTGTCAAACAAAGAAGATGAATTCTGAACGAAAAATGTAATATTTGATATTTCAATATCAAAATATTTTCAGTTTAAATAAAAAAGAATTGAATTCATCCTAAAAAGACATATTTTCAACAAAGTAGTTTAATCCTCAACTAAAAAAGATTATTTTTTAACCTGTTGTATTTTCAACCACAAAACATTAAATGAGCCCTTAGAGAATACCCTACCACAAATAGTTTACGAGATATGAATTTGTTAATTAATATTATGCGATTTTCAGTGAAGTTTAAAGTATTAAAAAACATTTTTTGGGGATTTTAGAATCTAAAAATGACGCAGAGATGGGGGAGCACTTTTTTTAATCATTCAAATTTTGTAAAAAAATATCTGTTGAGCATAATTTCGCTGAAATATCTAAGACATTATGCATCTTCAGGAAAAAGTATGTTTAAGACGTCAACAAAATTTCTCGCATTGTTTATAACAAATCGTTATAACCAAATTTTTTTCCATACTTACAGCTTCCACCGATATTCTGTGAAATTGTTTTTTAAAAATTGTTCAAATAATATTGTTTGCAGCGAATATATTGCACGTGGGATTTTAGAAAAAAATAATAATTAAAATTCGCCTTCCTGAATGGTTATACACAATTTTTTTTTTAATTTTTCTGGCAGCTGTAAGTATGAAACGAAAGAAACAAACATGAATATGAACAAAACATGAATGTTTAAAAAGGTGCTCCTACACCCCTCTGTCATTTTTCGATTCTGAAATTTAAAAAAAATGTTTCCCAATACTTTGGTTTTTTTTGCAACAATGAAAATTCATCATCACTTTGTCTTCACTGAAAAACGCACAATGTTAATTAAAAAATTCATATCTTTTAAACTATTTGTCGTAGGATATTCGCTAAGGGCTCAACTCAAAGCTTATCTTATACTCTAAAAACACCGGCGGGTGACATGTTTAGGATCGACTTGATAATGAAATATGTTTTTGTACGTGGAAAATAAGGTAACACATACTCTTTTTAATTGGCATAGCGACATTTTTACACTTTTTACGATTATTGAAACATTTTAAGGATAAAATAGGTTTTTGCCATTTTACATTGTAAACCGTGCCATTTTTCCAATTTTTTATATATCAAGGTTTTTCTTGCTTCAGTTTATCCAGTTTTTCATACTATTTAAAAATCCACAACAAATGGTAAAGTTATTTCAATTTTTTGAGGAAAAAGAAGAAAAATCTCCAAAAACCCACTTTTTTCTGAAATTTTTAGGAATAATAGGTAATAATAGGGCATTATTTCTCAACTGCCCAAACTTTAAAAGGCATGTTCTCTGGACAAATCCATTTTTAGCCTACACTACTCACTCGATTTTGATGTTTTTTTTAATAATGAAAGCTTTTTAAATTTAGAAAAGATTAGTCTGTTTGTATTTTGGACACAAATTTGTTTAATTTTTTATCTAGCAACAAAATTGGCATTTTTTTTAACTTTTCAGAAGTACCATTGTTTTAAGAATTTTTGGAATTATCAAAGAAGATCTTACATCTATGCTAAAACTATCTATGAATAATTTCCAGTGGATGAGTAATTTGTTTAAAAAATTGATTATATTATAAACGAATTAATGAAGAAAAGTTTTTTTTCGGGATTAGTACTGTTTAACCTATTGAAACCCATACTTTTTATATAAAACGCTAGAGAAGTTAATGTTTCATTGCGAATTATTGAAAACGATGCTAGTTAGCAATTTTTAAAAATAATTTTTATTAAAAAAAGCAGTGTTTGGATATTTTACGGAATCAACTAAGAATATTTTTTCGGTGACTTTCTGCTATGATGCTTTGAAAATTTTCAGGAATTATTAATTATTTAAACAATTTTCATCAACAAATTAAAAATTGGCTTTTTTTCAACGAATAGGCTCAACATTTTTACGAAATCAACTAAGAATATCTTTGCAATAATTTTTTGCTATGATACTTTCCAAACTGACAGCATTGTTAATTACTTAAACAATATTTATAGAGTTTAACTATTTTTCAACCAATACGCTCAATTTTTGTTTATGGAATCGACTAAGAATGTCTTTTCAATGATTCTGTTCTATTATACGTATATTGTCTATAAAAATTGTTTAAATAATTAATCATTGTTGTCTATTTAGAAAGTATCATAACAAAAAACAAAGAATCATCAAAAAGACATTATTAGTCGATTCAGAAAAGAAAAATTGAACGTATTCTTTGAAAAATAGTAAAACTCTGAATTCGTTTATGGACAATAATTTAAATAATTAATAATTCTTGTAAATATTTAAAGTATCATGGTAAAGATTTATCGGAAAGACATTTTTAGTTATCTCATAAAAAATTGAACCAATTCGTTGAAAAATATCCAAACTGTGAATTTCTTCATGAAAATTGTTTAAACAATTGACAAATAGCATATATTTCCAATTAATCCCAACCAAACACTAAATTTCTCTCACATTTTATACAAAAACTCTAGATTCGAATAAGCTGAAAATTGCCAATCCCGAAAAACAACTTTTGTTCATTAATTTTTTTATATCGTCATACAAAATTTTTGTTAATTATTCTGATCCGCTGGAAATCATTCCTAGATATTTTTAACACAAATATAAGACCTTTTTTGGTAAATTTGAAAATCTTAAAAAAAAATGGTACTTCTGAAAAATAAAAAAATAAAATAAAAATGTCTTCAAATCGAATAAATAAAAATAAAATAAAAAGTATCTAAAACCTGGCAAAATGGGATGCCAAGTCTTAAGGAAAATATCACGGAATGGTTCCGTGCCAGAAAAAAATTAGGGAGGACCTTTTAATAGAGGTAATTAATGGAAGGGTAATGGGTTCGAAAAAGCATTCTGGAATAAAAATCTGGGATAGAAATCTTTGATAAAAATCGGGGTAAACTCAACGAAATTGGATGAAGATAGTGTCGGGCCAAATAAGTCATCCGTCTAAACACGATCCTTCGGCTTACCATTCGATTAAAGCCCAAACCTGCTACTACAGTGAGTGTCACGCCTGTCACGTCCCGTATTGAACTAGAAAAACACTCTACTTCCGGTTAAACTGGAAAATAGCAAATAATCAAAGAAACTGATGTATCCGTTTCAACTTGGTCGACAGTTCATTATTTTCCAAAAAAACACTTGACATTTTTCATCCGTGCTATTTTAAATTTATTAAAATTTCAAAATAATGGTTACATAAATGCGAAACTTTGAATTATAAGGAACGAACAAAGTTGGGTAGTAACTTGTTGCAAGTGTCTAAGTTACTGAAAAGTTACGTTATTTGTAACTTTAGGGTAACTTCGTTACTATTTTTAAAATGAACTTGTAACGTAACTTAGTTACGATTTTTGCAGTAACTTGGAACTTTCAGTTTAGTTACTTTGAAGTTACTCTGTGTTTTTGTATATTATCTCCTATTAAGGGAGGTTTATGGGTCAATTATGGGTACATTACGAGGCAGTTATGGGTAGAAAATTAATCTCTTTTCACTGAGGATTCAGCCATTTTCTTGAAAATTCATCTTTTTTAGTTGAATGCAACTGAGATTGATTGCAAATTAAATTCTTTTTTGTTGAAAATATTATCAACTACTATTTTCTGCATTGAACGTTCACCTATTTTGGTAGAAAGTTCAACTATTTGGTTGAAATGTAACTTTTTTGTTGTTAATTCATATTTTCGGTTTGAAAATGCAACTATTTTCTAAAAAAATTCATCTTTTTGACTTGAAAATTCAACAATATAATGGACATTTTTTTCTTTCTTGGTTAAAATTTCGACTTTTTCGTTTCAAAATTTATCTCTTTTGGTGAAAGAATCTAATTTATTTTGGTTGAAAACACAACTATTTTGTTAAAAATTATTTTTTTTATGAATTCAACTGTGTTCGATTTCAATGAAAATCTTTTTTGGTTGAAATAATATCAACTATTATATTTTTTGTTGAGAATTCATCTATTTTGGTTGAAAATTCATGTATTTTTTAAAAAACTAAACTATTTTATGTGGTCGAAAAGTTACTTCTTTATTGAAAATGAATATTTTCCGAATAAATATTCCACCATTTGATTGAAAATTCATGTACTTTGCTAAAAATGTAACTATTTTGGTAGAATGTACAAATTTGGGTGAAAAATAACTTTTTTGTTGAAAATTCGTCTTTTTGGTTTGAAAGTGGTAAAAAACTTTAACCATATGATTGAACATTTTTGTATTAAAACAAAAATTAACTGTTTTGGTAGCAAGCCCAAATTTGGTTGAAAACTAACTT
>JAABKJ010006513.1:0-16380 GCA_011634705.1 Andricus grossulariae
AACCTGACGTGATGGAGGTAAATAGACCTCGGATTCGTATTCAGCGCGTCAAAATACATAAGGAGAAAGTGGTCTTGTCAAATAGTCCTCACCTTTTTTTTTTGTAAACCAGTGTAATTTTTGAATGGGTATTCATATATCAAACTTCAAATCCTTTACTAACAAATGAAAATTTTGTAAATGGAACAATTCAAATCATTAAGTTCAAAATTCAAGTTTAATACTCTAAAAATGTACCGATTCAAGGCTTTTTATTCCTAAAAATCCAGTTTTAAACTAGAGTTTTATTTCAAAAATAATGAATCAATATATATTTACAGCTTATCAACTTAAAACGTTTTTATTAAAAAATTACAAATTTCAAAAGTTTTTGAAATTAAATATTTTATAATTACACATTGTGAACTAGATGATTTCATAACTGATCTGTATGTATTGTGAATATTTGTAAAATTCCTGGTTAAAAAGAAATTCACCGTCATTTCGCGGTCCATCAGCAGCTCTGAAAAGATTTTGTGAATCTTATTTATGGTGTAAAAAATTGTGTTTTATACACCAACTATTTTAAAATTCTTTGTTATTGGGTTTTGGGGACCTATTGGACATGCCGTAACTTCTTCTGGGGTTAATTCTTTGAAAGCACCGCTGTTCATGTTGATTTTCCCCCGTGTTCCCTTCCAACTATTATGCAAATATATTCCACGTAAAATCGTCTGTCTGTTGGATAATGTTTCCAATATTGCACACACGTCCCCACTGGGCGTTGATAATACAGTTTGCTCTTCGGTAGGCATGGACTTGAGGACAGTACCGTGGTATTTTAATCGAATTGGTTTGTCGAGAGGGAAAGTATACCTTCGAAGTTCAAATATTTGGGTTGGATTGTTGTATGGAATAAGTCGAACAGATATAAGTTCTTCAGGTGTAAATCCAAGTATGAGAGAAGAAGGATGCCTCGTAGGAGAAGATCTGGACCTTTCGCGAAGAGGAGGTTCGGCAGGTGGAGGAGACAGGGCAGAAGATTGAGGCCCGACAGGAGGAGGAGAATGTCTGTCAGCAGAAGAGACGGAAGGTCCGGAACGAGGAACACCGGGAATAGGGTCGCCATTAGGCAAACACTCGAACGGTGAACCTAATTCTGCAAACAGAAACATAGTATTCAATTTTTCTTGACGTACACAATCGTTTGTAGGTATATTATAAGTTGTGGATATGTTGTAATGGTCAATACAGATGTCAATATACTGGTTGACTGTTTAAAGCATTGTTATCCGATCCTGCTTGTCATAAAAAAAGTTGTGGTTATTTTACCTAGAAGAAAAAATGCACGTGGAATTCGCCGTACTAAACCACGCAGGACAATAAATGGATTGACGAGCTTCACGTGCGGTTATGAGCGAAATTACACGAGGAGTTTCTTGTGAATTTTCACGTGAATTAAGACAATTTCGTGGATTTTGCACGTAGATTTCAACGCGAAACTCGTCGTAGAGTTTCACTTCAAAGAACCTTTGGACCTAAAGTTTACCCTTTTCATTTTTCGTTGAAATGTTTTGTTAGTTAAAAATTTATTATTTGGCTGAATTATTACATTTTTAGTCAAAAACGCATCT
Source organism: Andricus grossulariae (assembly GCA_011634705.1). Taxonomy (NCBI): domain Eukaryota; kingdom Metazoa; phylum Arthropoda; class Insecta; order Hymenoptera; family Cynipidae; genus Andricus; species Andricus grossulariae. Next base: position 1,614 of record JAABKJ010006513.1, read on the forward strand.
TCTATAATTGAAAATTAAACTATTTGGATACAAGTTCAATTTCTGTTGCGGCCAATCGAGTCAAACTCTCTTGTCTGAAAGTCGTTAGATAGATTTCGTCGTGCTCATGATCACATTCACCAATCTGAGATCTCATGATTTCTCGGATCTTGTGTAAATCAAATCTCGTGAATTATTACAATTTCAAGAGTGAAAAGGATTGCTAAACTACGTACTGTGGAGACGCTGTTTTACAATTAAATGTATATTATGTGATTCAGTTGATTCTCGGTGTATCAAAATCAACATTTCTTTCTGCATTTGAGTTAATTTCCGTGAATTTCAGTGGAATAATTTGTGAAAAATTTGTCTTCTTCGATTGATTTTGACTTATTCCGATTTAAAATGAATATATTCAAGGGTTAAAATATCTAGTATCATATTTTTTATTGGCAATGCAGCTTCTTTGGTCAAAAACTTTACTAGTCGGATGAAAATTGGAAACCATTGTTAAAAATTGCTCTTCTTGGTTCAAACTATTTTACTTCTGGTTAAAAATTTATCTTTCTGGTTAAAACTAGACCTTTTTTAGTTGAAAATTCAACGTTTTATAAAATCTTCTCTGTTGGTTCTGAGAAGCTAAAATTTTCTAGATACCGGATTCGAACCTAGGCAAATCTAGTGTAACAGTTAAAAAAAAAGTTAATTTCGAAAGCCACAGATATTTAAAGCCCACTATCAGAAAATTGGAATTTTTCTCTCATCCTGAAATTCACAGTTATCTGAAACTTTCCTTGTTTTCAAAATATTATATCAGTCATAACTTTAGAATTTGGGACTTATGCCTTAATCAATAACAAATTCTTTCTAGAAGTGAAAGATTTTTATAACCCTGAATTTGTATTTAAAAATATCAGAAGTGTTTCACCGAACTGACTTTCCATAAAAAAAGGATATGAAAAACGGCAAGTCTTCTAGAAATAAGGGAGGATATGGCTGAGTACTAAGCGTAGCCAAACTTACTCTGCCTCGGAGAAGAGGTATGCAAACGGGGTTGGGGGCTTCTGGAAATAACTTTAATATAAAAATATCAATATCTCGATAATTTTCGAAATATCGATTTGAAAATTTCAGATTCGCTTTTCTCGCAAAAAAAGCCTAGAGGAATCTCTATAGGAAACACAATCAATATCTTATACAATCAAAATCTATCAAATTCTTATTTCATACCTTCTACTTATTATCCTTTTCATATACAGACCAATTTTTATATTTTAATTATATTCTCATATTATTACTTTATTCTAATGTGTTTATGCAAAACTCAAGTTAAATCTCTCAATATTTAATATTAGTTACCATATGTTTCTAAATTTTGACCTGCACAGTTGCAGAATCTTCAAAAAAATTTACCTAAAAATATTATAAAATTATATAATTCGTCTATAATTTCAAGCAGATATATTTTATTGAATTTATTTTATTCTGAATTTTATTATTATATTTACCAATGGAACAGAGGATAACCGCCAAGTATAAGATTAGAATCCAGACGTTCCTCATGTTTTTTAAGTATATGAGATACTGCTAAATGTATTTAATGAAGAACCTAATTAACTACGAAACCAGTGACTATTCTATTTCATCATTAGCTTATATAATCTATATTACAGCCTTTGTCTCTTACATTGAAGGCATCAAGTGTGTCCTCCTGGGATATTTACATTACACATAAATCAGTTTGAAGGGGAAAAATAAGTTCACAATTGAAATTGATGTCACCATTTATGGGAAAACTCCCATAAGTGCGTGACGTCAATTGTGAATGACGCCTACAGAATTTTAAGAGATTCCATAAGATTTCGAGCATTGCATTTCGATTCAAATATTGCAAGCAATTGCCAGTCATTTAAGAGAATTCCTTATGGTTTCACGGGATATTAAAGTATTTCTGTGGATTTGAAAGAATTTCTTCAGATATTACTGATGTCTGAAAGGATTCCTTATTATTGCAATATGTCTACGGAATTTCAAACTATTTTGATTCAATCAAAGGAATTTTAAAAAGCTTTTATAAGATTTCAAATATTTTATGAGATTTGAAAGATTTAAAGGCGTCTCAAAGTATTCAAATAGATAATAAAGTATTTTAAAGAATTCGAATGTTTTTAAGGTGTTTCAGAATCACCTGAGCAACTGTAGACTTAGCCCATTTTTAGTCTTTGAAACAAATATTGTCTTTCAGACATAACGCGAATCTTAATAACTAGATTCAGATAAGAAGTTAATTATTTTTGAGATCTGACGTACGTATACAATAAAACTTTGCTGACATCGCAAAATTACCTGAATTTCTGAATATAAAATTATATTAATAATACACGTATTATCAGTAATAACATATGTTACTTTAAATAAAAGTGTCAACATTTTGAAATTAAAAATCATTTATTATTAATTGGAAATGTAGAATTTTAAGTATTTATACTTCATAATCATAGATAATTTAATGTGATTGGGGTTGTCTTTATTCATTTTGTTTACAATATCTCCCTTTCACGGGTTCGAGAGTCTTTACATCTTGCGACCTTGCCCTGCACTTCCGTTTTCTCTTCCCATTATCAATCCCAAAATTGGATTCTATTCCACAACACTACTTCATAATTCTCCTTTAGGAGTCACATTTTCGCTTTTTCCCATATCCTGTGCCGCCAACCCTGTCTCTCAGATAATCCATCTTCTTCATCGATCCTTCATCCTGACCATTTTCTTTCAAAATCCACTTTACTCTCTCTTCCATGCTCTCCCGTCCCCCTTTGTCACCTGCACACCTTTCTAACTCATGCAACCATGTTTCCTGCTTATACCCAGACACACTACACAGTCTATACAGATTCTCTTCTTTATTTGCCCAATACCTGTATGCTCCTACACCTGTATGCTCCTACACCCTCTCCCATTCTAAATTTCACCACTCTATTCCATTTGCTCTATTCAATAATCTTTTTCAGGTACTCTGCTTCCTCCTGTGTCTTAACCATTCAATACCTGCATTTGTAAATTTAATTAATGATTTTTCTCCATCTTTCCTCTTCTTAGTTTGCCATCATCTCTTCCTCTACTTCCTGCCACCCTCTACTTCTCAGTTGCATACTACAATCAAATACCATTTTATATCTCTCCTCTTCCTATTTTGAACGTCCCACGTCACCCCTCTTCTCTTTCTTCACAACCTCCCAGGCACACGCTCGTGCAATGCTGTTTCCCTCTCCCCTTCTTGGTTTCTCTTCGAATTCTTGGCTGTTTTCAGTTGCCTGATAATCATTTACTCTCATTATATTTCTTCCCTCAGCATATAATCGAACACTCTCATCACCAAATTCATTCCTCTTTTATCATACACCACTAGCACTGCGTCGTCTGAACATGCTAGTGAACATACTTTGCCTTTTCCTAATTCCCCCCCCTCCCTTTCCTCAACAGCTTCTCCTATAAGTCTGCCTGTTTTAATCCTTATCTTCGTTTTCAAGAATATCTTTTATTCCCTGTATTAGACCTGCGCCTACTCCCCTCTCTTTTATGGCTGTTCATAACGCTCGAGGTTCCTACTGAGTAAATATTCGAGCACGTCGATGTTTTCTGTGGTTCCAATCCCTTTCCTAAAACCTGTTTGGTTGTGTGGTATACTTTACCTTTTTCCCATCTGTCTCTCTAACCTATTTTTAGCACTTCCGCGTAAATTTCATATCCATGATGATTTTATGATTTATTCATTTGTATTTATTTATATTTACATGAATGTGTTACCTCTGTATTGCTTTTTTAATCAACAGTACTACCGTTCGTGTCTTCCATTCCTCTGGCAAATTTCACCTTTCCACACCTTGTTACAAGTCTTCCGCATCTCTTCTTTTACACCTGATTCTCCGTATTTCAGTGCTTCATTTTCCAAACCCTCCTACCCTGTAGCCTTGTTTCTGTTCAGCCTTGCAAACGCCGCATTCGCCTTTCTGTTCAACCAATTTTTCAAACTTCCTAACAGCCCTTTGAAATACTTCGTTCTATCTTTCATCTCGATTACTTCATTCATGCTCTTTCTTCCTTCTATTTCCCTGCTTCTCACTTTTCACTCCCTCCCTTACTTTATAGCTGTTTCTTTCGCTTCCATGTACCTTTCTTTCTTCTTCTGTCTTTTCTCCCTTATCATTATTTTGTGCTTTCTCTTTCTCGTGTTCAAAGCACCTTTTTCTATTACCCCTTTCCTACTTTTTCTTACATTTTCCTTCATCCTTTTTTTACTTTTCCTGAATTTATCGTCTCATCAACATCTCATAACCCCTCTATTTTTTTCTTTCGGTCGCACCTCTTCCCTTACCTTATAAATCGCTTCCTTAAATTTTTCGAGCAGCGTGTCTACTTCTTCCCCTTCGATACATCCTGTTTCCTCGTTTTCTATTTTTCTCCAAATTCTCTAACCTCCCTCCCCCCCCCCATGGTGTTTTCGTTACAAATAAGCCGTCCTGTCTTCACCAACAAGTCCAGTAGTCTCCTACAATCTTAATCCGTTTCCTTGTGTTTCGAGCTTCTTATGAAGCCCTCCTTTTTTGTATCCCACACTTCCCCCTCTTGTTCTACAGTCCATGCATTTATGTCCAACATGTCAGCACCAACCCCTTCTCCCTTTTCTCTGCTCATTTCCTTATTGACCTCATTTCTCCATCTTTTCTTCTTCTATACACTCATACAACATCCACAACCACTTTTCCTACTTTTATTTTTCTCACCATTGTTCCGTCCACTTTTTCCCCATACTCTCCCTCTTCTTCTACCATGACTTTCTTTTTTACCCCAGAAACCCTTATCCTTGTTTATTACTTATGATAGATTTTAGTGCCCCACGTTTACCTCGAACCTGCCCCGCTCTTCCCTACAGAAGTTCCTCTACTTAAAGCCAAGGCAGATATATAGTTGATGCAACAAGAATACGAGTAGGTTAATTATAAAACTAGATTCATAGTATACGTCGAGAGATTCATGCCCAAGGTTTTTTTTATTCTACGTTGTAGTGTATGTTAAAGAAAAAATCGCATATTCACTTTATATTTGAAGTCGAAAACGCCCATTCCGCAGTGGCTGGTGTTAGGACGCATTATACTCCTACCGAAAACAGGCAACTTGTCCAACCCAGAGAATAACAGGCCAATGACTTGTTTGAACAAACTGTATAAGATCTTTACAGCTGTCCTAAACAACAAGATTGTTCGAAGAATTGAACCTGTGTCATGAGAATTGTACGAACAACGTGGCTCGAAAAAAGCTGTAGCAGGCTGCCGAGAGAACCTGCTAATTGACCAGTGCTTCTACAAAGACGCAGCAGCCCATCAGCGCATCCTGTCGTTGGCTTGGATTGACTACCGGAAAGCTTACAATTCAACCTCTCATAGACTGATCATCTGTCTGTTAGAAAACTTAAAGGTTCATCTACATATCGTGAGTTGCATAGAGAGATTGATGCAGCGTCCTTCAGGGCGATACCATGAGGCCTCTGCTGTTTTGCATCACACTTCTGCCACTATCTCTGGCACTCCGAAATTCTCCTGAATATCTCTGCTGCGGCACTAATCATCGCCAACATAAGTTCACTTATGTATTTTATATTTCATCTACCAGTAAAATGCTTGCCGTCCCGGTTCTACGCTACTCGTTTTTAGGGTGCTCCAATGGATGAGGAACGAGCTTACGGCCCTTGATATCGCCACACGTAAGATCATGCATATGCATTAGAGCTTACATATTAATTCCTCCGTTTCGAGATTATATATATGTGTTGGCCGCGAGCTTGCCCTGACGAATTTGTTCTGGAACAAAATTAGTTATATGGTTAATAATAAGAGACATTTTTAGCTAATCATTGGTTGCAATTGGCACTAGAGATTCACACAAGATTCCGAAAGGCTGGGGAGACAATGATGGAACGGGAAACTCAAAGAGCTTCGCAGGAAAACCAGAGAGAGGTTCAGACGTGCCAGTACCAGCAAAACGGATGAACTATGGACCTTGTTTATGACGATGAGGGATGAATACAAGGGTGCAATACGTAAGGCGAAGCAAGAAAGCCGGAACAACTTTTGCACAGACATCGAGAAAGAAGCACAGGGAGCTAGACTAGACAAGCTGCTCTCTCGAAATCCGGATGCTATTCTTGGCACCCTAAAATTGCCCGAAGGGCTATACTCAGCGTCAGCCGAGGAGATATTGGCTCACCTAATCGAGGCACATTTTCCGAGCTTCAAAAGCAAAGATTCTCCAACTACGCTTTCAAAGAGGTGATCAGGGTGACCATCATTGCACATGGTATGTCTATTGCATTCATGGAATGGATCTGCCACATGCTGGCCAACAGAAACCTAACAACGAAGAAGGGTGATACCATTAAATGTGGAACCGTTGACTCGGGATGTCCACAGGGAGGCATTTTTTCCACCCGCTGTGGTTCTTGGTAGTGGATAAACTGCTTCATCTGCTCACGAATCAGGACTACCCCGTTATAGGCTACACAAAGATATACTGGTTATCGTGCGCGGCCAGCATTTGGATGTGCTCTTCAGAGTAATGTAGCAAGCTCGGTTGGAAAATAGTAATGTTTAGATAGGTATGAAGGTATAAGGTATAGACTTTTTAGATTGATCTAGAATTCTCGTGTTATTCAATAAAATAACACGTGGAGAGCGACAGCGGAGAGCCTCACAGGATTGTTATGAGAGGTTCCCCACTTTAGCCGATCAGCATACACGGTCTTTTATTTCAGACTTTATTCACTCTACTGACATTCTTTTTATAAACTTTTTGTCGCCACACTTTTCTGTCCTGGCATACTTCTCTAGCTTCCTTCACATCCATGCATTTTTTCATGCAGGCTCTCATGTTTCTAAGGCTTCTTATGTCTTTTCGGATCAGGGTCTCATTCACACATTCTAAGCATTCTTTCCGCATACTGCCTCTAGCCATACGGCCATTTACTTTACCTTTATACCCTTGTCTCGTTAGTCGTTCATCTTTAATTATTTCAACATGTCTGAACCGTATTAACTGATTTTGTTATAATACGTCAACTATTGTCTCTTTTGCGCCACATTCTTTGATGATTATTTCGGTTCCCACTTTGTCCATCATTGTTTTCCCGCATGTTTTGCGTAAGAAATTCATGTCAATCGCGATAATTTTGCTCTTGTCTTTTTCTTGGCAGGTCTATGCCTCGCTTCTGTAAAGTACAGTCGGTACAAATATAGAGTTATGTATTGTTATTTTAGCTTGTTTTTATATGGTTTTACTTCTGATGATGGGCCCTCCTCCACCGATAATCTCCTACTCTCGTTAATGCGCCTATTCAACTCCTCATCTATCCTCCTGTCACTAGTGAATATTCTATCCAGATATACGTATTTATCAACTTGTTCTAATCTCTTATCATTGAGGACAATGTTACACATTGTTTGGTTACCTTTTCCTGCAAATACCATGATTTCTGTTTTATTAACGTTAATTTTGAGGCCGATATTCTGCATGCTTGTATTTAGTTTACTCAAAATTCTTTGCAAGTCTTCGATTGATTTTGCCATTACAGCCTTGTCATCTGCGAGAGATAACCCACGTACCTTCACTGTCTTGAGATCTACACCTTCTTCGTCGAAGGGGGCCATTCTTAGACACTTGTCCATAAATATGATGAATAGCCATTAGGAAATAATGCGTCCTTGTTTAACACTTTGCGTAATATCGAACCAGTCACTCAGTTTCCCATTAACCCTTACACTTGAGAAATATGATATACATGTATGTCTAGAAACAGAAAAAAGTCTAGAGTGGAAGGACACACAGTGCTCCTGGCAAAGATGGTCAACTTAGTTGAGCTTACGAATTACAGGCTAAAACCTTGCCTGAACACGCTGTATAATATCCTCACAGCCTGTTTGTACCTATGTGGCGAGACATTTACGAACCTAATCGAGAAAACCTGATCGACGATAGATGTGTCTGCAAAGACGCAGCATCGTACCAGCGCTACCTATCATCCACACACAGTTGCATCCACACATCGCGAGGTGCCTAGAGATTGATGCCGCTGTGGAAAACAAGATTTACCATCTCATCTGGAAAATATCGTGTGACAACTAACAAGGTCACCTTTCAGAGAGTTCTCTTTCAGGGCGACACCTTGAGTCCTCTCCTCTTTTGTCCCACATCATTGCTATTATCTCGCTCACTCCTTCATTCCGAAGGGTAATTTTGCAGCAAACTTAAACATCGAAAGCATACGGTCACTCACGTATTTTACATGGATAATCTTAAGATCTATGCTAGAAATGCAGAGCAACTGAATCTAGATCTGGGGATTGTCAAGAAATATACTCAGGAGATTGGAATGTAGTTTGGGTTAGGAAAATACGCGAATGTCAATTTGAATAAAGGCAAACCTAATGGCATTCCCGAAGACCTTGAGCTCGTCGACAAAAGCGCTCAATGACACATTGGCGCTAGAGAAACCTATACATGCCGGGGCGTGCTACAGAGCCGCATGGGGGGCGTGGCATCTATAAAGGATATTCTTCGATGCAGATACAAACGTTTCATCTGACGGATTTGGCCTTTCGAAGTTTGGATGAGGAAAAAAGTATCTCCAACTAGCATGCTTGCCGTGCCGGTAGTACTCTATTCACTTGGAGTGGTTGTATGGAAAAAGGACGAGTGCAGATCCCTTGATATCAATTCACGAAGGGTTATGCACATAAACAACAGGATGCACCTTAAGTCTTCTATTTCGCGACTTTACATCTTATGCCGTCAAGGTGATCGCAGAATACTGAATCTTGAATGTCTTTACTACAGAATTATTCTGTATGCAGCATACAAAGTCGCAAATGGACGAGGCCCTCTTCTTGACATGGTCAGGAAACACGAAGAAGTAGGAAAAGGAGCGTTTCTGTACAAAGCATCAAAGTAGGTTGCTGAAATACTTGGCCTAGTCTTCAATATCAGGGGTAAGCAAAATGCATATAAGTATTATTCATCTCGAGTACTCACTTCTCAAGACGAGGATCAGAAGTGAAATCTGATGAAAACACAGTTTTATTGCATATTTACAACATTTTTCGAGATTGATTAATTCCTCTGAATGATCTAGTTATATTAAAAATAATAGTATATTTTGAAGGCAATATTTGCGTCAAAGGCTGAAAATGGACGAAATTTACGAAGAACCTGTTACTGTTTCTAAGGTGGTTTTGACAATTAACAAAATATTTGTCCGGAATTAGAGAAATCTATTTCTTTGAAGTAATTTTTTTTCATCTAACCAGAAATATACAAGAAAAGAAAAAAATCATTTGAAATAAGAGTAGAATTCTCGCTTCATCCAAAAACTATTGCTTCAAACCAAAGAAATTTCTTCGAGTCTTAAAACGCTTGAAAATCTTTTAAATTTTATAGGAGCACCTTGAAATTCTTTATATCTTTAGAATTCTTAAAATCTTCTTCGAATAGTTCGCTATCCCTCAATATAATTGGAATTTCGTGAAAGCCTATCAAATACTTTAAAATACATTACAATAATTTAAAGCCCCTTAATTCTTTGAAATCTCGTGAAAACAATTATAATCTTATTAAGTCTCTTTAAAAGATCTTTAATTGCATGAAAATACTTTTAAATTACCTTGAAAAATTAAAATCATAAAGAATCCATTCAGTTATTAGAAATTTGTATGACTTCGAAATCTCGTGAAAGCATGAGAAATTCTTTGAGATAACTTGGAGAAGCTGGAAATATTTAAAATCAAATTAAATTTTTGTAATCCTATGAAGTATCTTGAAATCCTGTAACACCTGCCTATGTTAAAAAGTCGAGTAAGTAGGCCCTCAGGTTTAGATAATTTCAAAATTATTATTAAGAATAATAATTCAACTAATTGAACTGTAAACATTCTAATGCTTAGAGGAAGAACATAATATTATTGTCATTAATATTCATATTTTTGTGATAAAAAAATTTCTTTGGAAGTTTCTGTGATAGATCTCCAGTTTTATTAGGCTTCAAATGTGTGGTTCTAGCAGACACTTTATATATTTGCATGTTAAATTCAGTTATCCCTAAAAAATATAAGAGATTATATGAATGCTGACGTCAGTTTTATTGTAGTTTGTAACCAAATTTTTGTCCTTGTAGCTGAATTTTATCAAATGTAAATATCTCAGAACGACAAACTTAACACCTTTTATGTCAGAGATAACGGCTATAGTATAGATTTTATACGCTAATGAAGCAGTAGAATATTCACTAGTTACAATTTTAATCAAATTCCTCAATACATCAATCAGTTTGTCCTCTTATTAAAAAATATGCGGATTGTTTGTACTCTAGTCTTATCGTTGGCTGTTATCCTTAATTCCTTTGGTAAGTATACTAATATAATATATCTATATTGAGGAAAATTTTTTTTCAAGCTATACGCAAATCAGAATTCAGCACTAAGCAGTTTTACACGTACCCAACTGTCTTGGGTCTTATCTGTGCACGTACACATATTAAGCAATTTTAATTGTTTTTACGCACATGATCAATTTTTAAAATAATTACATGTATTGAACTGAGTTACTCGTGATAAATTTAAAGTAGTTCATACCTATTTGAAAATATTTTTCTCAATACGGGTCATTCCAAGATACATAGTCTGATTGGCTATGTGATATTTTTAAAAAATAGGTGCATGTAGCACATTGCAAAATGTCAATATAATAATGTTTCTTATATGAATACTTAAGATATACAACATTTATAATACCTAAATGCCTGCATGTAAAACATCCATAACATTTTTGAAAGGATAGGAGCGATACAAGTTGACGCGAAGAATCTCATGGCTATGCTTATAATCTCATAATGTTTGTCGATAACACCCAAAAACCACCCTAGCATTTTTAACGAAACAGTTCCAAAGTATGTCTATTCAAAATAGCCAAAATATATTCAAATTGGCAGTACTCAAATAAGTCACCTTCACAAAACTCCTGATTATGTGCCCAAACATATAATGATATTTGAAAATACACAGAATCTAGCCTTAGAACTTTTAACAACTGTAAAATATTCCTTAAAAAAAACATGAATTTCCAACAAAATAATTGAATTCTCCACAGAAGAAGATGAATTTGCATTAAAAAGTGTAATAGTTGATATTTAAAAAAAAAAATGAAATTGCAATAAAAAAATGAATTTTAAAACCAAGCAGACATCATTTTATCAAATAAAGATTTTTCAGTCATGAAAGAAAAAAATACTGATCTAAACTGTCGAACCTTTTAGCCAAAAGACGAATTTTCTGTACATAAATGGAATTTCAACCAAAAAATATTAATTTTGAGAAAAAAATTATTTTTTATAAAATAGTTCAATTTTAAACCAATGAGATGAATTTTCAACTAAAAATATAAATCTTCAACAAAAATTTATTTTTTAACAAAGTGGCTGAACCAAAATTTTTAAACAGAATAGTTAATTCCTCAAGCGTAGAAAAATAATTTGTAACGAAACAGTTGCATTTTTATCCAAAAAAGATGCAATTTTCATCCAAAATAGATTTTATTGACTTTTCCATATCAAAATATGAGTTTTGAACAAGAACGGTGAAATTTCTGCTAAGATAGATAAATTATTTAATTAAAAAGACAAATTAAAAAGAAATAGTTTAATTTTTATCTAAAATAGAATTGAGTTAAATTTTCAACTTTAAGATGTGAATTTTATATAAAAAGTTAATTTTCTATGAAAAAAGTTGAACTTGCAATTTCAAAAGACAGTTATTTAGAGTTATAGAAATTCACTGACTTTTACAAGATTTCTTTATGTTAATTCTCTGACTTTTCCCGGACCAATAAAATTCCCAGAGTTTTGTTTTAAGCAGTCGTTGGCTAAGTTCGCTATTCACTCACCAGGTTTCTTTAGCGCGTACAGTTGAATTCATATTAAATTTGTCTAAATAACTGCGAGTTATTTGTTTCGTTTGTAACCTTCCAAAATATACGTACATGAATAAAAGACTCAACCCACTTCCGTAACGAATCGTAACAAAATATCTCGACCCCTCCCTCCTCCTTGAGCTTTTACGTAATTTAAGTGCAGTCCCGTAATCATAAACATGAGAAAGTATCCCCAGCACAGTTAATGAACCCTATCTGAGCTACCTTCAACTAAAAATGCAAAAAAAATTAATGAAAAATAATCACAACGGCAGCCTTTGTAATAATCAAGTAGATATTCCCACCCACATAGTAATAACGAAACATTTGAAAAATCTATCTCTAGCACATTTAATGAACCCGATCTTAGCTGCGTTCAATTAAACACGCTTAAAAATAAAAAAATAAATATAAAATATGACATAATTTACCTTCTTAAGACTAATAGATATCACACCAGCCAACTCAGCAAGACTCTAGTAGATATTCATATCTCCACAGTTGCAATCAGCGACTCGAATAAACTACAAACGTAAATATAACTGTCAGTTGGAAAACGATTTCAAGAACATTAGCAGACTACGAGAGCGTCGTGAGCGACACAAGAAGGCCGCGCTTCTGTTAAATAAATTTTCCATGGTATGGGACTCAGGCAAGTTTACTCTAATGTGCGCTGTAAGTTTCGGTCCAGTATCATTTGAGACAAAGGAAAGACGTTTTGTGCAATGAGTGTAACTTACGCGAGACGATTCGAAGCTGTGTTTCTGTCCACGCATCGAAAAGGACCCAAAATGAGTTTCACAGCGGGTGCGCGCTATGTGATAAAGTCAAAGGAGTTTATGAAGTAGTGGGTGAAGCGGTATAAAGAGGTAGTAAACATTGATGAATTTCCATACAGGTGTAAGACGTGTGTGACCACTAAAAGGGAGGATAGGATGCTTATTAAGCTCATTGAGAAGCACCGTACCTATATTTGCGGCAAGCCCGAAAATGTTGACAAGAAAGGTCCCTACGGATGATACAACGCCGTTTGAGATTTGCCGTCTATGAATGGAGAAGCATGGTACTGAAACCGTTCTTGAAACCGGAGCACATTGAAAAGCGACTAGTATGGGCGAACGAAAATATCCAACGCGACTGGTCGAACGTAGTATTTATAGATGAGTCATCGTTCTGGGCATGGTCCATACGCAGGCTAACAATCGCCCAACACAGCGTTAAGCATCTGGTCAAGCTCCATGTATGGGGTTGCTTCTGCAAACTGGGTTTTGGCGTAATGCACGTGTTCACTGGCAACCTGAGCGCCGAAAGGATGCTTAAAATCTATCAGCCAGTGAAAGGAAGAATGGGATTACTGTCTTAAACTGGCGCCCAAAATTTATGCGAATCCATAGAAAATGTGTGGTCTACAATAAAGCAGAATCTTCCAGAAAAGTGTGTCTTCAACATCAAACAGCTGACTCGACAACTGCGCCACATTTGGAGATACTTACCCTGCACTATGGCCGAAAGTGTATGAAAAGCATGTCCCGACGCTGCCAAGCAATAATCGGTCAAAACATATAAAAAAATGCAGAGATAGCTTTAGTTTTTTAATAGAACTCTTATTTTCATTTATAAAAAATGGAAAAATCGAAAATTTATAGCTAGATTCTATTGTAGCAAATGCTGAGCATAAAGGGGGTAAGAACAATAGTTAGTTAATCAACCATTGACTAGCAAGACTTCTGTGGGTTCTGCGGAGTTACGTAATAATGTATCCTTTTTCTGGTACATAGTTTGTTTATATTTTTCGTCTTTCAACATTGGAAACATGGAAAAATGTTGATAGAATTGAAATTTCTACATGATCTAATTACTTATCGGTATGATGGAATAAATACCTGTAGGTAACTTGGTAAAGAATCTGGTAACCTCCTGGTAACCTTTAGTTAATTTTAGATTAATGGCACAAGTTTTGAATCCATATACATAGATAAATTCGAGGTCATGAAACTGCTCCTATCAAATTCAAAAACCCCCATCTCAGCTGCCCTCAATGAAAAATGTAAAAAAAATCAAATTAATAATGATCATACAGCCGCCTTCTAAATACGCTATAGGTGATTTTTGGGTGTTTTTAAATTTTATTTTCGGGTTAAGGATATAACTTGATGCAATATGAAGGTTACTTGTGTTACTATTTTTGATTTCAGAATTTAGTGGTTGTTTCACGCGGAAAACATGATAGTTAAGTTCCCAACAAAAAAGTAATAATTCTTGATAAAAAATGTAATAGTCGACATTTTAACCCAAAAATATTTGAAAATTGAGACAGTTGAATTAAACCAAACAAGACGAATTTTCAAGATAATTTTTGAATGTGCGACCAGCGAGATAAATAAAGAAGCCGCGTGGTTGAAGTGAAATCTTGCTGATTTTTCAATGAGGAGATATTTTGAGTAATTATTTCCATTAAAAATATATGTATCTATATCTTGTGAAAAACTCTCACGCGAAAAGTTTCTTGTTTCTCAAAATTTGGTCGACCCCCCTTGGGTTTGAAGATATAAATGTATGACTTATGCAACGTTCCAGGTGGAAATGTATAACTTTTGAATAGACAGAAATGATTATATGCCGTTTAGCTATAGAAATTGATAGGCGGTTATGGAATCCAGTCCCTTAATTACAATATCATTCACAACTCATGGCATACAAACAAACGATTGTGTACTTAAAAAAATATATAATCCTTTATTTTTTGTTTCAGAATTAAGTTCACAGTCCAAGTTTTTGC
>JAABKJ010006514.1:7279-21898 GCA_011634705.1 Andricus grossulariae
AAACTCATGCTACGGTACCCTGGACACAGTAAATTAGTTTATGCTAGACAATTTAGCATCTCACTGGGATCTTTAAGCTGAAAAGGTTCTTTTTATATAATAGCTGTGTCAAGACAAAATATTTATACAGAGCTACATGGAAGTGAGAGATTAAGGAATGTGGTGTGGATTTGAAATGGGAAATTTTAACAAATAACTGTTATAAATTATGTTCTATGTATTCTAGAATGCATGACGTGCACGAGCTGCTTTCTGTAACACCAAGAGAATTTTCACATGAAATGTTCGACTTCCAAATTCATAGGTTAAGTAGGACAAAAGCATTTTCCGGATTTCCGCGCGTTTTCAACTTACTTCATCTTCTTAATTGGCAATAAGCAGACGCTATCTGATCAATATTCGTGAAAGCAATAACTTATTTATTTTTCAATTCGCAACAGATCGGAAACATGAAACATCTGAAATTCCACAACAACGAGAACGATCAACACGGCTACGCGCAGCTGTGCACGATTATCCAACGCTGACTGCGCATTAATTGCCCAATTGGAACTCGCATATATTATTGCAATTTTTCGAGAACGTAGCTCAACTGGATGATGAAAATTGAACTAACTGCGCATAAGACGCAACAATCAGTCCCAAATTTGAAAATACGTAACTCGGAATTAAATAAACGCTTCAAAACCAATTCTCCGGAGCCCACAGGTGCTAAGCAAACGACCAAATTAGTTTATTCGTCTCTCACGCTTATGTTAAAGTTTGTGAAACGCAAACAGCATGCGATTCATTTATCTGTGACAATATCTTCAGATTTTTCCGTAAATTACAGTGCCTCACATTCGCAGGACGTCACAATAAGATACGCACTATTATACTCCACACACCATTATATACCACGCACGTCTATTTGGTTTGATAGTTAATAGTTAATTTCCTCGAATAAATAGAAACTAAATTTATTGTCATTTCGGAGGAACTCAATTGAAGTTTGAAAGATAATAGCAAGTAGGAAAAAATGTAGAGTGAATTGTACAATTTTTGATTTGAAAATAGATCAAAAAGGGTAAATAAAATTAGGGATATATTATATTATTATATTTACAAAAAGAATTAAGTGTTACCGCCAAGGATAGGACGAGCGAAAAAAAACTCATCTTTTCTATCAGAAGAAAAGCTTATTAATGTATTACTAAAGACTTGAATCAACGATTTAACAAATGAATATTTCAGTTCTTGTTCCGATTATATGGATAGTATATCTGATATTGTTATCTCAGAGATAATAGGCGTCAACCTTGTTCTGCTCAGGTATTTACATTTCATTTGATTCCATTTCAAAGAAAACATGTATAATTACTAGATTCGTTAAAACTGATAAAAATTCATATAATCTTCAAGTTTAGAAACATCCTTATAATTATTAATTCAAACATAGGTTTTTTTGAAAATTTTATTCTTCTAAATCAGAGTTAAAATTTTATTCTATTATTCTCGTTCAATGCGAAGAATTCTGTGTTTTACGTCAGAATATCAACGCTATAGTATTATAAAGTTTGCTCTGAACATGTAACAGATTTCGAGCTTCTAGGATTTCAAGATTTTGCGGGTTCCGATAATTTTCAATAGATTACACGGAATTTTTTATAAAATCTTTTGAAATATGTGAAAAACTTTTGAAAATATTTTGAAATCTTTGAAATCTATATGAAATCTTTTAAACCTTTCCCAGATCTTTCAAAAACTTTGCGAAAGAATTGAAATCTTAAAAATACTATGAAATCGCTTCAAATGTTTGTGAAATCTTTGAATTTTTTTAAAAATAATTTTTAATCTTTGTGACACCTCGAAACGTTGAGAAGCCCTTTACATTTTCATGAGTTGATGCTTTCTAGTTAAAAATTCAACTTTTTGGTTGAAAATTCATGTGTTTTCATATAAATTCATTCTTTTTAGTATAAAATTTATCTTTTTGGTTAAATTCCGCAGTTCCAATTGAAGATCCACCATTGTCTTTGAAAATTCGTGTCTTTGGTTCAAATTTCAACTGGAAGTTGTGTTTGGTTCAAAATTAATTGTTTCAACAGAAAGATTAACTGCATTATTCTTGTTCTTAAATTATCTTTTTCAGTTGTGGTACCAAATTTGTGATACAAAAATCTTGAAAATTGAGAAATACCAGCATTGAAAAGTTCGTAAGGTTGATTACAAATAAAAATAAATACTTTTTTATACATAAATTATCCGTATCTTGAAAAATATAATTTTTTCTTATCTTCGAAAACTTCAAACTTAAAACACACTTACACTTCTTTAATTTGATTTTTCAATTAACACCTATTAACGAAAACTGTACATAAAAATAAATTACCATAATTAATTTTCATAGGCACAAGGAATTTTTTTAATTTGTCAAAATTCGAAATTTTCTAACTCATTGCGCGAGCGCTACGCGCAGGATGATTTTGTTAATCTGATGCAATCTTTAATTAAAAATATAAAATTATGATTGATAAAGATGCGTGTCAAAAGTCCGTAATATTTTTAAACATATCAGATATGACGTATCAAATTTTCAACAAAAGAGTCAATCTTCAACCAAGTAGTTGCATTTTCAAACAAAAAAGGTGACGATGATAAAGTTCCGATGTTTTCCAAAGTTGATCTCTTTAACGACGAAGATTATTTAGATTTGACTTACCGTGCCGATCCTGAATATAGACAAAAACGAGGACAGATTCTGCATGATTACAAAGCCGAAAAAGTACACGACGTAGGAGTAGAGATGAAAATTATTTTAAAGAACGATGAGCCAGTGCATCAAACAGCGAGACGACTTTTCGCCACGGAAAAGTAAGATGCAAATGCTTTATTAAAAGAATGGTTAGAAGCCGGTATTATACGACCATCAGAATCTGAATATGCGAGTCCGATTGTTCTTGCCAAATAAAAAAATGGTTCTCATACGCTATGTGTAGATTACTGAATGCTTAATACAAGTCGTAAGAGATCGTTATCCTCTCCCATTAACTGAAAATTAACTAAATTCTCTACAGGGTACGGAAGTTTCTAGTATGCTAGACATTGTAGAAGGGATTTTTTCATATCCGGAACATCGCCTTTTAATTTGCTTTCCGGAACTCATATGAAAATGAAGAAAGATTTGCAGATAAGACAAATCGTCGAGAACGAGTGGATCACAATGTTTCAAGAAAACCTAGACAAAATTAGGAGAGAAGCAAAAGAGAATATATCAAAAATCCAAGCAAAAAATCAAAATTCTTAAAATAAGAAAAAAAAAGTAGCCAGAAAGTATATGTATGATGATTTGGCAGTGATTCTACGAACACAACGTGAATGTAAGCTCAAGTTCCATGACGAGAACCACGGTCCATATTGCATGACTGGAATCATGCGTAACGATCGCTCCAGAGTCGAAAAGGTTGGCGAACATGAATGTCCACACCTCACAACATCATCGGCAGACCATATGAAACCATGAATCGACGGCTCCAGTAATGAATAATCTGAGAACGATTGTGATGACATCTGAAGTCAGATGTTAACGCAGGGTGGCCGAGCGTAGTATCCAAATTATCAATGTTTGGTTTAAGCTCGTGTTGAAGTTAGAGACTATAACGTGTCGTAGATTTGGGAAAGTATATGTATAAGTATTCTTAACATCATGTCGATCACTAGACATCCGATAAAGTATAAAAATTCTGGCTTTTCGTGAATCATGATTGTGCTCGAAGTCAGTGTTACGCCAAAACTATGAGGATTAAGATGTTGTCACTCATTTATTCCAATTCTCATTTTATTGTTTCTATAATCGTTCACGTTTTCTAAATGGACGGAAATATTTACACTAACATAGAAATCTTCAATATAAATTCCACGAAGATTTATCATTTTATTTTAAAATTATTCTCTTTTGGGGTTTTAATGTTACGCATTTTGACTAGGGTAATTAATTTAGTTTTTGTCGATGAAATGACGGTTTTTGACCAAGTAGTCTAAAACCAAAATGACTAGTCTCAGTTTAAAAAAATTCTTTTTTCTGCTTCGCTGGAATTTGAACCCAGGTCCGCAGATACCTGGTCTGGTGCTCTTAGCAACTAAGCTAAGGAGGTGAACGTATAAGGATAATTTTAGTCTCTTCAAAGTCATCCTAACTTAATTATATGGCTCAGGAATAATTTAAATGAATCAAAACGACAATTCAAATATTATATTAATCTAGGATCCAGCCACTAGTTAAATTTCGTAAGCGAAAAAGTTCATATGAACATATATTTTATATCTCCTAGTGACACATTTCTCTCCAAAAGTTAACCTGAAATTACAGCGAAAACTCAAGTAATCTCAATTCTATGGTTCCTTTCACAAAGGAGTTCAGGGCGAGGGTTTATCTTACCACGAAATAAAGAGGAGACCACATTTTGACAAAAATATAAGTAATGACGTTTTATTGATATTTTAAGAAAGAGATCTGATGAAATACATAGTTCCTTCTTCAACGAGAAGGTCTTACGGGGCTACTAGAATTATAAACGTTTAAGAGAAAAATACAAATCTGGTAACAGTGGCAGCCATTTTAGTTTACTCCATCTATATCAGATTATAACAAAGGCTACTCGAAAGACATAGCACAAGGAGTTCGAAAGAAAATTAAAAACTCCCCAATCTTGCCATTTCACACGTTGTGATCAACCGCTCAATTTTCGCTTCAATTTTTCTCTTTACCACAAATATTTCTTATATTAATCTTCGACAAACATTCAACAGACTAGGCACATCTATGCCGACCAAAGCAAAGAACGAGAGTGACAGGCCGCCACGCAACGTAGTTCCTCCCGGAAGGTGTGTCCGTTCTTCTCTGACCCAGTCGACTAATGATTGCGCAGCATTCACGCGCAAACAACAGATGCGGTAAATGCGAACTTGCGGGAAATTTCGATTCATCATGGCTGCTCGAAGTAACGTCAATAATCCTAGCGAAAGAATAAGCTTATATTTTTTAACTTATTAAGAAATTTGTTTTTGATGTTATGTTTCTGGTTTCTTTGGTTGACATTTTTGTTTTTGTTCAAATAAATTTTTTTTACTGGAAATTTAAACATAGTTCAGTTTCCGATTAATCAACTCATTTGATGATTCATCTCCCGGGTTGAAAATTCAACTAATTTGTTTCAAATTTTTGTTTTATTTGAAGGTTCACTTTTTTGTGGAAAAACAATCATCTTGAACTGGAATCTATTCGTTTCTTAACAAATAAAACTGTTTAGTTAAAAATGGACTGTTTTATTGCTGTTTCTTATTTTTGGGTTGAAAATAAACTGTTTTAAAAGAAAATAATATTTTAACCTGAAAGTTTAACGATTTAGATGCACTTATTTTTCTCTTCTAACTATACTATTTTTATTTGTTAAAAATTTGACTTTTTTATTTAAAAATTCATCATTTAGCTCAAATTTCAGCTCTCTGGTAGAGACTATCTTTTTTGTTGAAAAATTCAACATTTTGTTCAAAAATTATTCTGTTTTGGTTGACGATTCAACTACTTTGTTAAAAATTCATCTTTGCAGGTTAAAAACTTAACTATTTTGTTGAAAATTCAACTATTTTGTTTTCATTTGATTATTTTGTTATTAATTCAAGTATTTTGTTGAAAAGTGAAATTCTTAGTTGAAATAAGTAAATACATTCTTATCTAATATCATTTTATTCCAATTACAAAAGATTCGATATTAGAAATGTCACAAGATCAAATTGATGGTCTATGAGTATCAATAGTGGGGCAAAAGAAGAAATTGGCTATTGAAAAATCAGGGAAAAGTCAGGCAACTTTGAAAATGTAGTTTTGCGGCCAAAGGGAAATCCCTGGATTTCTCGTATGGTCATCTCATTAATCTCTCCACTGTGCATATTTATTTTTGCCCGCTCTTGAAGGCGTTTCTCGCTGTATATATTCCACGGAGAAATTTATTCTTGCCTTCTACCATTGCAAAAACGTCATCATTGGACGTTGACAATGCAGTTTGTGTTCCGGTTTGCATGGTCGCAAAGAGACTGTATTTTCCTTTCACTTGAATTTCTGCATCACGAGGATATGTATATCTAAGAATTTCGAATCGCCTCATCGGATTCTTGTGGGGAATGAGTCAAATAGACCTAAGTTCTTCAATTGCGAGTCCGCGTAGGCGTGATGAAGAAAGATGACTGGCAGGAGGAGATCTGGACCTAGAAAGACGAGAAGAGTCGGCAGGAGAGGGAGGTGTGACCGGAGAACGCGGAGAATGTTGTCTGGCAGGAGAAAGAGATTTTTCTGGAGAATCCGAAAGTCTGACAAGCGGAACGCCAGGTATAGGGGCACCATTATGCGAGCAATCGAAAGGCCAATTTAACTCTGCAACAAGAAAATTCAACTTTTTTTTTAATTCTACTTTGGAATTGGTAGAAAATTATTATTTTAGTTATACATTCATCTTTTTATTTTAAAAATCAACTATATAGTTGAAGAATTATCTTTCTCAGATATAAATTTGAATATTTATTTTAAAATCGTTTTCTTTCTTCAAGTGAATATTTAATAAATAAATTTACATTTTTGTTCATTCTTGTTGATCTCTTTGGTTCAAAAATTAGTTTTTCCCGGAGAATTCAGAATTTAAGTTGAAAGATCAACTATTTTGTTTCAAATTCAATTATTTGGTTAGTAATTCAAATATTTTGTTGAAAATTGGTCCCTTGCGATTAAAAGTTTGATTATTTCGTTTAAATTTTTCTTTGTTGAAAATCAATTTTATTAACTGAAAAATTAAGACATCTTCTTTTGGGTAGAAAATTAATCTTCCTGATTACAAATACATCTTAGCTTGTTGAAAATTCAACTAATTGGTTGAGAGTTGATATACTTTGTCAAAAATTAACTTTTGGTAAAAGATTTATAACTTTATTTGAAAATTCATTTCCTTGGTAACAAATATTACCACTTTCTTGAAAATTCAGTTTTCTTTTTTCTTAATTCATCTTTTCAGTAGAAAATTATTCTTCTTTGGTGGGAAATTTAACTAATTAGTCTAAAGCTGAACAGCTTCATCAAAAATGAATTTTTGTTGTTGAAAATTCATCAATTTGGTTGAAAATTTATTTCCTTGAATAAAAATTAATCTTTTTCTGTTTAGAACTAATTTTGTTAACTGAAAATTCAATGATACATTATGGATTCTCCTAAAATAAATTCACGTGATATTTGTAGTCATTTCGGTCAATGTTGATTAAATTGCACAAATGTTGATTTGCGTATAGCTCGAAAAATGGACATTACAATATGGATGTATTATATTATTATATTCAACAATATAATTGAGGATGACCGCCAAAGACAAGAAGAGAGTCAAAACAATCCTTATAATTTCTAATGAGAGGGAAAGTTAATTATTGTGGTAATAAAGAATTTATTTAACAATTTAGCTAATGAATATTCTAGTTCTTCATCAGATTATACAGCGTATCATAAAGACATTATCTCATAGATGATAGGCTTTAAGGTTTCATATTCAGATATTTATGTTTTATTAGTTCGTTTTATGAAAATAAAATGTAAATGATGAATTTGTCAAAGCTGGTATGCCTATTTAGATAATCTTTTATGTTTAGGCGCAATCAATCGTTCAACTGGTAAATTTAAATAGTTTTTGCTCAATGAATGATTTTAAATTTCCGATTATTTCTGTTTTTAAATGGCTTGGAACGCCTTTCAAAGAATTGAAAACTTAAATTTTGTTTAAAAAGTTTCTGGTCCAGAACACGAAAGTCTGGAATAAAAATTATAATTCTCAAAATCAACAGAGATTTCGTTTTCAATTTCATTTTTCTCACTTAGTATTAAAATTCTTTTTCAAAATTCCCGTTTCATGCGAAAAATTCCCCTTTCCTCCATACTTTCAGGAAATTTTATACTGAGATTAGGGAGAATTATTTATAATTCATAGATTTGTTGAGAAGCCCTTTACATTTGCATGACTTGATAATTCCATCAGAACTTGTTAGAAACTTTGACTACGATCAGTTGACTGTGTTAAAATCGAGTTTAATTAATCAGATTTTTTTTAAAGATAAGACTTCAAATTTTTTCGAATACAGACCTGAAAACCTTGAAACGGTTGTAATATTGAAATCAGGCTTCTGCAGAAACCCTGATAAATTTTTTTTTTTCAATTGCCCCGAAAATCCGAAAAAGCCATCTTTTTCTTGATTTACTTCCAAATTTTTTTATTGCATGAAAAAAGATCTAGATCTCCATGAAGCAGATTTTTTTTTAATTTTTGTCATGGAACCAACCTACTCACTCTCTGAGTCAACTTGCCTAAAAAACTTGGGAGATTTAGAATTATCAGGACATTTTTTCGAGACCGTGCTTAAAATTGGTTTAAATCGTAATATGATATCAATTAACAATGGTTTCTTATTGCTGAAGTAGCTTTATATATCTAGGTTGAACTATTTTGTTGGAAATTCGTGTATTTGGTTAAAAATTAATGTTTTAACTGAAAATGTAGCAATTCAATTAACAATTTCTGATAAAAAATAAAAATTAGACCATATAACTTCTGTGCGAGATAGAATTTTTTTGAATGATAAAAAAAATCATTTTGCAATATTTTGTTAATTCTGAATAAAATTAAAAGAATGTAGTATTATGTATGAGATGTCTTCGGTTTATATTGGAAAAGCAAACAGCTATAATTTCGTCCAACCTTCAAATTTCTTGACTAAAGGCATGTCATACGTAAAGCTAACCAATATTTTTTTCAAACAAAAATGAAATGTATCTGAATAAATATATAAAATTATTATTAATAAAGATTCGTGTGTAAATGTGAAAGGTAATTTATTTCCCTAAAATTTTGCAGACGAATACATTATTTTATCTAAAGAAATAAATTACTTTTTAGGTTGGACTTAATTAACTATTTTATATTTGAAATAAACTACTCAATATTAATTTTATTATAAAAACAGTTTACTTTACCATGAAATTAAACACTGAATTTTTATCTTCAAATTAAATTATTTGTTCAAGTTTTTTTAACATTATACTTATGTCAACAAATAACGAAACAATTAAACTACAAATCTTACTTTCAGTTCACGCAATACATTCATAAAACTATGCTATTATATGCTATATAATAAATAACTTGCTAACAAGCAGAATCGTAATTTTTTTTATTTTTGCAATGATAAATTTTTTGAAGAAAATGTTATGATAATTATTAATAAATAATAATAATTATGAATATTTATATATGAATCAATATCTGAATATTAGTCATTCATTCCGATTGTAAAAGATTTGATGTTACAAATGTTACAAGATCGAAATGCTGGTCTTGTTGTCTTGCTGGGCAATTTTAAAAAGTTTCGCGGCCAGGCCATCATTGTGGTTTTACATTAGGAGAAAAATTTCATGAATGTTTTCGACCAGAGTCGTCTACTATTATTATTTGAAAATTCTTGTCAATTCGTTTGTCCATGCCTAAGGGAAATTCCCCGATTTCTTGTATGGTCATCTCTTTAATTTTGCCACTGCTCATGTTTATTTTTGATCGTTTTTGGATACCTTTTTTCATTGTGTACATTCCACGAAGATATGTATAATTTTCCTCCACGATTGCAAGGACGTCACCATTGGACGTTGACAATACAGCTTGTTCTTCGGTTGGCATGAGCACAAGCTGCCAGTGTCTTCCTCTCACATAAATTTCTGCATTACGAGGAAAAGTATATCTACGAATTTCAAATTGCCTCATCGGATTCTTGTGGGGAATAAGCCGGATGAATCTAAGTTCTTCAATTGTGAGTCTACGTAGGCGTGAAGAAGAAGATCGACTCGCAGGAGGATACTTAGAGCTGCCACGAAGAGAACATTCAGCACCAGGAAGAGACCTGACTGGAGAAGCCGGATAATGTTGTCTGGCAGGAGAAAGAGACTTTTCTGGAGAATCAGAAGGACTGCCACGAGGAACGCCGGGGATGGGGGCACCGTTAGGTAAGCACTCAAAATGCAAACTCACCTCTACAGCAAGAAAGAGAGAATTCAATTTATATTTTAAAAACATATAGACTTTAAAAACATAAACTAAAGGAGAGTCAACTTTTGCAAGAGAATTTCACAAAAAGCTTTACAACCAGAATTAGCTTGTTGTTGAAAATCTTTTTGGAACAAAACAAAATTTTTAAACTCAGCTCTGTAACAAATTGCACAAAACTTTATCTTCTTTATTCTAACACGCAACCGAAAGTTAATTGATTTATTAGTGCAGTTAAATTCAATATGTGTTGTTAACAATTTCACTATTTTGTTGATAATTCGCTATTTAGCTTTTGATTGAAAATTAACTTTGTAACTGAAAATTTGACTATGCCATTTTTGGTAGAAAGCTTATCTTTCCTTTTTGAAAATTCAACTAATTGGTTGAAAGTTGAACTACTTTGTCAAACAAAATTTCTGTGGTTAAAAATTAATCTTTTTTAGTTTAAAGTTAATTTTTTAGAGTGAAAATTTAATAATTCAATTTTTTGGGGACTCATAGAACTATTCTAAAATAATTAAGAATGAATGAAATGAAAAGATTGGATTTCTATGGAACTCTCCTTTAAGTTGTAATATCTTTGAATTTTGTCATTATTTTTTAGTAAAAGTTTTTCTTGAGTAAGATTTTAATAAACCCCTCCACCATCCAAGCGTTTTACGTAATTTGTGGACGACTCCGCAGGAGTGTACCATATGTGCACGCGCACGCGCACATATGGTACAAATTCCGTATCAATAAAGACACTTTTTGAATTCCAGTTACACATTATGGATTTGTTCAAAATGAACTCATATTAATTTTGTAGCCGTTCCGTTCAAACCATATTAAAGTTTAAAACCAAAAAGCAATCAGAATAGAATGTAGATTGAGTCGCAAGAATTTCAATTTTCGTATACCTTAAAAAATGTTCATAAAATTATGGATATATTATATTATTATACTCACCAATAGAATTGAAAATAACAGCCAATGGTAGAACAAGAATTAAAACAATCCCCATATTTTCTAATCGGAGAAAGAGCTGATTTATGTATTTATAAGGAATTGGTTTAAAAATGTAGCTAATGAATATTCTAGTTTATCCTCAGATTATATAGTATATCTTATATTCGTTATCTCAGAAATTATCGGCGTCAACGCTGTGTTGCTCAGATGTTTAGATATCATCACAGTTAGTGTCAAGAAAAAAGAAGTATTCACGAAATTCGTTAAAACTGATATGACATGTTATATAACCTTTAGCGTTTAAGCGCAATCCATCGTTTACATTGAAATGTTACATAGCTTCTACCCAATGAATGATTTTAAATTTCTGGTTATTTTGGTTTTTGAATGAGTACACACGACTTTTAACGACTTTGAAATTTAAAAAAGGGTTCAAAGGTTCCTGATCTAGAACTGGGAAGTCTGGAAATTAAAAATGAAACCCGCCTTTCTAAGTTAAATTAGAGTTGTTTAAGAAAATCCCCAGTTTAAAAATGAAAATTATAATCCTTCTGTGAAATCCCCTGTTGCCAGTGAGAATTATTTATATTACATCAGTCATATGATAAATTTCTTTTCCGTATCAAAAGTTCCCTGTCTCAAAGTCAAAATTATAATTCTTTACTGAAATTCTCTGTCCCAAGCTTAAAATTATATTTATTTATTGAAACTCAGAATGATTGTAATCTCTTATAAAACTCACGGCTCTAAGTCAGAGTTGTAATTATTTTGGAAAATTCTATGTTTAAACTCAGAATTAAATTAATAAAATATATAAAAACATCTTAGATTTGCATATTAGCATACTCGAGCAGAAAAAGATGTCCCGAATTCCTGGTCTGGTAGATACCCTAAAAATATGTTCAAACAATTAATTAAATGCATTTTATAATTTTCTATTTTTCATAAAATTTTCTATAAATTAGGTGATCGAAATATATTGTATTTTGATTTTTTCTCTCTTGACTCAAGATTTGAAATCATTTCATGAGAATTATTCTCAGTTCACCGAATATAATGACTTTAATAAAATTCGCTGGATTTCTATAAATTTAAAAAGATTGTATAGGGTTCTTAAAATTTGAAGTATATTCAAAGACTACGTACAATCCCTGAAAATGCCCCAAATTTTCTCAAAAATACTTTGAAATTCTCTTGAGTCAATGAAGTGAACTGAAAAATTCCTTAGGCCACGACAATAATTTAAAAAAATCATTTTAAATACCTCAAAGTCATGAAATTTTTCTCAAGTTTGGGAAATATCTTAATATATTTGAGAATTTCTTGAAATACTATGAAATCTCCACAAATTATTATAAAATTCTGTTCAAATTACATGAAATCTTATATTTCCTGAAATATGTTTCTTATAATACGCCACAAAAATTACTTAAAAATATCATGAAATTCTCTTAAATCATTGAAGTCAATTAAGAAATCTATATTATATTATTCTTTTGAATAGTTTTCTATTTCAGTAGTATAATATAGTAATTTTCATATCAGAATATCATAAAGTTGGTTCTAAACGTGTACCAGATTTGAAGATTTCAATGATTTCAAGGATTTTCAATAGAATAAGAGAACATTTTTGAACTTTCAATGAACCTAAAATGATTTTAGAGGGTTTTAAAATTGAAAGTGATGGGAAGGAATAATTGAATGGGATTTCGTGGAAAGTGTACACCAGATTTCGAGAGTGATAAACCCTTTATCAAAATGTAATAAAGATCAATTATACTATTATTCAATGCAATATCTGAAAGATAATATTTGTGTTAAAGGCTAAGGATTTCGAAAGTGTAAAGGAGAATTACGCAAAGTTTGCCTACTTACACAAAAAAATGTCCTGATAATTTGATTGAATATTGATGCTTTCTAGGCGAAAATTTGTCTTTTTATAGTTGGAAATGATTACCAAAAATATTATTGACTAAATTTAGATTAATTAATAATATTCTTAACTTATATAACATAAATAATATTATAAACGAATTCTTGAACATAGGGATTAACTGTTTAATACATTATTTTTTGTATTTTTTGTATGTTGAATGTTGGTATGTTGAATCTTGAATCAAAATTTGACGAGGGTACAGAATTATTGTATAGGTACGCAAACTTTGCCTAATTTTCCTTCACAATTTCGAAATAAGCGAAACAGTCGGTGAGGTTCAAGCTCATACTTTTCGTAAGCAGCCTTCACATTAGCGAAACAGCGATCAACTGCTGACTTGTTAAATTTGGAAATTTTGTTCAAACTAGTTCCTTCCAGGTGTCGTAGAGGAATATTCGGCTGCTAGCGTCAAACAGACATAAAGCCAATATTTCCCTGCCAACTTACTCTGCTTATTGAAATTGTGTTGAATTTGTGTGGCCTTCGCAAAATCAAACGCCACTCGACGTCGTTGAAGTGGTGTAATGCCTTAGCACAATTCAGCCGTATAGGACGCGCCAAATTTTCTCGCAGAGTTGACTCTGCAATACCAAATTGCCAGCTTGGTTGCCGTATTTTCAAATGCGCCACTTGCATAATTGAGCAAAGAGCCTCGTCGAGATGCTCCCGAGGCCACGTAGTGCGCTTGAACTTTTTCTCTCGATGAGCCATTTTGAAAACATTCTGTCTAACCTCACGATTTGAAAATAATTAAGATACGAAATTTTGTAAACGGTACTAGATATTTATGTAATAAGACAAGTGTTGAAGTTTTTAAAGCGAAGGTTAATAAACGAATGATACATTTTGAGGGGGTGGAGTTGACGAGCAAGGGAAGAGTGACACACAAATTTGAAGGTGAAAAAAATGAGAAAAACTGATTGAATAGGAAAATGCGAAGAGAGGAATAGTGGGCGGTTGTACCTCATTCTTCTCGAAGGTACCTGGTGTACGCGACAAATCCGAAATCTTCTAGATTTTCGATCGGCTAGCCAAAAGTGTATAATTCAATCATAAGAATTTTAAACGAAGAGAAAATTCAAAGGATAAATAGAAACTTATGCTACGGTACCTTAGACGAAGTAAATTAGTTAAGGCTATATAATTTAGGATCTCACTAGGATCCTCAAGCTTAAAAGGATCCTTTTATACATTAGCTTTGTCAAGACGAGATGTTTTTACAGAGCTACATTGAAGTAAGGGATTGAGAAATTTGCTGTGAATTTGAAATGGAAAATTTTAACGAATATGTTATAAATTATTTGCTATCTATTCTAGAATGCGGTATGTGCACGAGGTATGAAGATTGATAATGAAAAAATAGTAATAATATAGTCACCAAGTGACACATTCAGAATAAAAAAATCAAAGTCAGCACTCTGAAAATAACAAAATCGATTAACCAGATATAGGTACTTTCTTTAAAACCGAGAGTTTTCACATGAAATGTTCGACATTTTCAACTTACTTTACCTTCTTAGTAGATGTATAGGGGGTTTCTGGACCAATTAGTATTAGTGCGTGTCTGTGTGAGGTAAGCCTGTGTGCGTGTGTCTGTGTGAGGTTGGCATCGAGACCGTTCTAGAACATTCTCGA
>JAABKJ010006515.1:0-21897 GCA_011634705.1 Andricus grossulariae
AAACCGGGAGAAATCACGAATATTAACCGGGAGAAAGCCGGGAGACAAAAATTGAAAAAATAGTGGCCACCCTGATAAAAATTCGTCTTTTTGGTTGAGGATTCAACTATTTTGTTGAAAATTAAAATCTTTTTGGATTGAAATCTGAACTATTACATTTTTCGTTGAGAATTCATCATTTTTAGTTGAAAATACAACTACTTTATTAAAAGTTAAACTATACTTTGTTAAAAAGACATTTTTTTGGTTTAAGATTCATGATTTTATTTGGAAATTGTTTTTTTTTTTGTAGAAAATTATACCTCTTGATAGAAAATTGAACTATTTGGTTGAAAATTAACTTTTTTGTGGAAAATTCATATTTTTGGGTTAAAAAATTAAACTTTTTTTGTAGAAAATTCGTCTCTTTTGGAAAATATTTGATGTTTTTTGTTTAAAAATAGAACTTGTTGAAAATTAGTTTTTGTTTGTTTGAGGATTCAACTATTTTGTTGAAAATTTGTCTTTTTTGGATGAATTCAACTGTTTTTCATTTTAAATAAAAATCTTGTCATATTGAAATATCAACTGTTACATTTTTCGTTGAGAATTCATCGTTTTCAGTTGAAAATACAATTACTTAATTAAAATTTAAACTATACTTTGTTGAAAAGACATTTTTTTGGTTGAAGATTCATGATTTTATTTAAAAATTTGTCTTTTTTGGTAGAAAATAATTCCTCTTGCTAGAAAACTCATGCGTTTAGTTGAAAATTCAGCTATTTGGTTGGAAATTACCTTTTTTGTGGAAAATTCTTATTTTTGGGTTAAAGAGTTAAACTTTTTTGTAGAAGACTCGTCTCGTTTGGAAAATATTTTATGTTTTTTGTTTAAAAATACAACTTCGAGAAAAGTAATTTTTTTTGTTGGTTGAGGATTCAACTATTTTGTTTCAAATTCTAGTTTTTTGGTTGCATTCATCTGTTTTTTATTTCAAATAAAAATCTTTTTTGGTAGCAGTATTAACTATTACATTTTTTGTTGAAAATTCCTCTTTATTGGTTAAAAAGTCAACTACCTGGTTGAAGTTTGAACTACTCTGTTAAAAATTAATTTTCTGTTGGTTGAAGATTCATAATTTAAATTGAAAATTCATATTTTCTGGTTGAAAATTGAAATATTTTGTAGAAAATTTCATCTTTTTGTCTTGAAAATTCAACAACTTGGTTGAAAATTAACTTTTTTGTTGAAAATTCATATTTTTGGTTTAAATTGCAAACATTTGGTTGAAAATGAAACAATTTTTATAAAAATGTAACTATTTCAAAGAAAATTGAACAATTTTGTAGAAAATTAACTACTTTGTAGAAAATTTACTTATTTGTTGAAACATTCAACTTTTTGGGTAGAAAATTCAACTATTTTGTAGGTAATTCTCCTTTTTCTCTCCAAAATTCAACAAGTTTGTTGAAAATTGATGTATTTTTTTTTTAAATTCCTATTTTTTGGCAGTACATTGATCTTCTCTGTGGAAAAATACATTTTTTTTTTTTTGAAAAATTTAACTACTTGGTCAGAATTTAATACTTTTTTATTGAAAATTCAACTACTTGGTTGAACTGCTTTGTTCATTTTTTTTTAATTGATCTATTTGGTTGAAAATTTTTGGTTGGAAGATTCATGTATTTTTATGGAAATTCATCTTTCGGGTTAGAAAATTAATCTTTTTTGTTGAAAATTTATAAATTGTTGTTTAAAATTGAAGTATTTTGTTACAAAATTGTTGAAAATTCATCTTTTTGGTTGAGAATTTAACTGTTTTGGTTGAATTTTAATCTTTCATATTTCAAACTTTACACGCATTCCCCTATTCCCCTCTTTTCCCTTTTTTAAAAAGAATTCTTATTTTTCCCTCTGTTTTCAAGACAATTCCCTTTGTCAATAAGTAATCTCCTCTGTCAAAAATTCAACTACTTGGTTAAGAGTTGAACTACTTTGTTAAAAATTCATTTTTTAGTTAAAAGTTTAACTATTTCATTTTTAGAAAATTAACCTTCTTTGTTAAAAAGTCATATTTTTTGGTTAATAATGCTTGGTTGAATTCAACTGTTTTTACATTCTCATTCATGAGAGTGTAATGTATTTGTCAAAATTTTCGATCTCTAGTTTTTAACAGATTTTTACGTTTTGGTCAAGTTCGTTGAATAGATATTTTCCAAAAAGACGTACAAATTATCCTTTTGGCATTTTTAATTTCGATACAAATTAAAAGTTATATGCTTTTCAAGTTTTTGAAAATTTTCAAAATTATGCAATTTTTGTTTTTAAGAGATCCGTAAGTTTTCATCATGATTTTCACTAAATTTCAAAAAGATTGATAAATTATCTTGATGATACTTTTTCAAATGGACACAAATTAAAAATGTTTTAGATAATAATAAAAAGCTTAATGCCTCTGTTTAATACATTAAAAAACAAATTACAAAATTAACTTTTTTGTTAAAAGAATCATATTTTTGGGTTAAAAATTCAACCTTTTTGTAGATAATTTGTCCTTCCGGCTTTAAAATTCAACAATTTTCTGGAAAATTATTGCTTTTTGTTGCATTAATCTTCTTGCTGGGAAATACATCTTTTGGTTGAAAATTGAACTATTTAGTTAATATTCGTCTTTTTTAGTTGACAATTCAACTACTTCGTTCAAAGTTGAACTAGTTTGTTCAAAAATTCATATTTTGTTAAGATTCACCTCCTGGGTTGAAAATTTAACTTTTTTTTCTTAACAAATTAATCTTCTGGATTCAAAAATCATCTTTTGAGTTGGCTTTTAGGTTGAAAATTTATTTTGCTTAGATTCATAATTTTAGTTGAAAAATTACCTTTTTTTTGTTGAAAATGTAACTATTTTATTGAAAAATCGTTTTTTTTATTGAGAATTAATTTTTTTAACTACCAACGTAATTATTCCATTTTTGGTTGCAAATTGATATTTTTATTAAAAATTTATCTTTTGTATGTAAATGTCGAAAATAATTCTTCTTGTTTGAAAATTCATCCTTTGTTTATTGAAAATGCGACTATTTGGGTCTAAATTAATCTGATTTGGTTGAGAATTCATCCAGTTGGTAGAAAATTAAACTATTCTGTTGAAAATGTACTTTTTCGTTAAAAATTCAAATATGGTTTAAATTTAACTATTTGTTTAAAAAATAAACAATTTTATGAATCATATTTTTGCTTTGAAATTTTAACCGTTTCGTAGATAATTCGTCCTTTTGGCTTTAGAAATTCAACAATTTTTTTGAAAATTACTGTTTTTTGTTAAAAATTCGTGTTTTTGGTAGAATCTTAACTTGCTTGCTGGAAAATTCATTTTTTTGGTTGAAAATTTAACTATTTGGTTGAAATTAATCTTTTTTAGTTGATAATTCAACTACTTGGTTGAAAGATGAACAAGTTTGTTAAAAATTCATATTTATTCCAGATTCCCCTCTTTGGTTTAAAATATAACTATATAATTATTTTATTTGTTTATTTTTATTTATTATGTAATTACTATAATAATTTTTTTATCTAAAAATTTTACTATTCCATTTTTTGTTAGAAATTTATCTTTTATAAGTTGAAAATTCAGGTATTTTGTTGAAATTTTTGTGTGTGTGAAAATTAATCTTGTTTGTTGAAAATAGCCTAAAATTGGTAAAAAAAAAAAAAAATTCGAATGTGCAGATTCAAAATGATGGCAAACTACCGCAAACAATTTGCCCTGGTTGCAACATTCAATTGGAGTCAACGATCCAGTTTTTCGACTTGGTGGCGGAAGGTCAGAAAAAAATTCGTGACCTTTGGAAGCAACAAATCGACCTGGAACGAAAATCTAAACGCGAAATTGAGCGTTTAAGGCGAGATGATTCTGATTTAACGACTGAACCTATGGAAACTATTGAAGGAACAGAAATTGCTGAGAATTCTGAAAATGTTGATAATATTGAGAATGCTGAGGCTTTAGGAATGGAAAACCCCGAAGAGAATGGAGAAGATGATAATCTCGAAGAACAGATTTATATAAACAGTTAATTTTTATTTATTATCAATTTTTTGCAAAGTTTTATATCAGGCCTCGGACCTTTTTTTTAATGATGCAACTATTTTGCTACTATTTTTAAGAAAATGACACTAATGCTACTATTTTCTGAAATTGCTCACTAGTGCAACTATTTTGTTCACTGCCTTTAAACACATTTTCAAACTCCTTTACTTGATTGGCTAAAATAACAAATTCGCCATCTCAAAAATCCAAATTTTAAAACATTTCAACAGATTCCAAGGGGTTTTAAATGATTTTGTCTGATTTCAGCGATTTGAAGGGATTTTGTAGAAATTTCAAGAAGTTTTATCTAATTTCAGAGGATTGCAAAGTTTCCAAGCTTTTTGAAAAAATGTTAAGAGATTACAAATTTCAAAATAATTTACGGGATTTCCAAGACTTAAAGGTTTAAAAAACTAGATTGAATATTTCCATATTTTAAGATTTAAGTTGTATTGCACTGAAAAGGACTAAATTATTCAAAATACGTGGTTTTAACTAATTAAGTACTTTACACTGGCCAAAAATGGTTTAAAACAGTACAAATAAATATTTGTTTATATTAAAATAATTTTAAACACTTTGAAATGCTTCAACAAATGTTTAAACCCGTCATAATCAATTTCAATTTTTTGAAGCCCGTGAAATCCCATACATTTTTTTTAAATTCCTTGAAATACTTAATTCCACTGAAATCTTTAAAAATATTTTGCAATCCCAAGAAATCCTCTGAAATCTCTTAAAATCTTTAGCAATAACTTGATATCTTGTGATATTTCTTGAAATACGAAGACAATCCGTAAAATATTTTGAAAACCATTGAAAACATTTAAAAAATCGTTAAAATTCCTCTGAATCCCTTGAAGTCTTTTAAAATTAGTTGAAATCCATAAAAATCCTGTGAAATCCCTCAAATTCTTTTCATAAGCCATGCAATATCAAAAGCCTAAAAGCGTTTACAATACTTTGCAATTCCTAAAAATTCGTTGAAATTCTTGAAATATTTTGAAATCCATTGAAAGCCATTGAAAGCAATTGAAAACATTTTAAATCCTTTAAAATCCCCTAAAATCTTTTTAAATTCATAAATATTCTGCGAAAGTCTTTGAAATTTTTACACTCTCTAGAAATTGTTTGAAATCTTTTTAAATCAAAAAAAATTTCTAATCTCGTAAATTTCTCTAAAATCCCTTGAAATCAGTATTGAAGAATTAATGACAATAAATAGTTTTTTTATTTAAGGAAATTAAGTTTGATTCTCTTATTAAGCTAAATAATTTAAAATCTGTATTTGCAAGAAAAATGAAATATTTTGCCACCATAAAGATCAGAAATTAAATTAACAGTTGTAAACAAATTGAAATGAAAGATTTTCGGGTGTTTCACAAGAAATTTCAACCGAATAAAAAAATGTCAACAGATTTTAAAAGGATATCAAAAATATAACAGGATTTCAAACATTTTAAGGTATTGTAGGGAGTTTTAAGGGATTTCTGAAGAAATTTAGGGAGTAAATGAATTGTAATGAAATTTTAAGGGATTTATACGGATTTCATGAGATTTTATGGAGTCTCAGATTATTATATCATTAAGCCGTTTCCCTTTCGGGGTAGGCGTGAATTGCTCGGTGGTAAAGTAGTGATGTGTGGATGGGTGTATAGGTGAAGGGTAGATAGGTATATAGGTTTGAGGTATAGATATAATAAAGATTTCAGGATGTTGTATGGGATTTCAAAAGTTTTCTAGGGATTTCACGAGATTCAATGGATTTTAAACATTTCAAAGGATTTTAAAGAATATAGTGTACTTTAAAAGAGATTTAAAAATTTCTAAGGAATTTCAAATGATTTCTTAAGGTTTCAGAAGATTTAAAATATTTTAAGGAATTTTTACGCTATTCACAAAGTTTCAAAGGATTTGAAGGAATTTTACAATATTTAAGGGATTCCAGGGTGGCTACCCATCCGGGAGACCGTTTTGTAAATTTTTAAAGTTTCCAATTAGAAAGAATATAATTTTCAAAGTGTTTAAAATACATAATTAAATTTTAAAGGTTCAAAATATTTCTCGCAATATTTAAAATTCTGAAATTTTGAACGGTGAAAAGGACAGTGATTTTTTGTTGTTGAAGAAATCACATTTTTTAGAAAAAAATCTGACCAGTAGTTTTGAATGTAACTTGATACTACATGATATGATACTTATAAATAATATATTTATCATCTTTAAGATTTCCACAATTTTCATTTAAAATTA
This sequence comes from Andricus grossulariae, assembly GCA_011634705.1. Classification (NCBI taxonomy): domain Eukaryota; kingdom Metazoa; phylum Arthropoda; class Insecta; order Hymenoptera; family Cynipidae; genus Andricus; species Andricus grossulariae. The sequence continues at coordinate 6,323 of JAABKJ010006515.1, forward strand.
TAGTTTCAAATGCGCAATTCTGAAACAGTTTAATCTTTGAGGCCTTGAAACAAAAGTTTTTTTCTGAAAATTAATTTTTAGATTAATTTTTGGAGGTTTCGAATTTAAAATTTTACAATATCGTAGTTTCAAATTCAAATATTTAAAATGTCAGGACATTTCCGCTATTAAATAGTTCAAAATTTCATATTAAAAGCTTTGATAGTCAGTTTTGAATTTAATAATTTTACATGTAAATATAAAGCAATTTCAAATTGAAAAGCTTAAAATTGTGCAATTTCGAAAATTGGAATCATTTTACAGCAATCTTGCTTTGTATTCTTTTTTTTTTTAATTTTTAATTTTCAATGTATCTTAAAATTGTCCCATTTTTAGTTGAAGATTTAAACAAATAAATAATTTTAAATTGAAAAATATTTGATTGGAAACTTTAAAGAATGAATAATAATTCTGAAGGAAGTGTTACAAATTCAACGGTTTGAAATTAAAAAATTAAAAATTGAATTTAAAATAAAAAAAGATCAAAATTAAACTATTCTAAATTAATGCATCAGTAATTGAATAATTTAAAATGATTACAATTTTAGAGTTCTGAATTTTTAAAGGGTTTGAGTATAAAAAAAGTTTTAATATCACAAATTTTGGTGACTAAATTTTTGTTAAGTTTCAAATGAAGTTCGCATTAGTTTAAGTTTCAACATTCCGGAGTGGAAATTTTTTAATGTTTAATGTTACCCATTTCAAATTAATATTTATTTTAAAGATTTTTAAAAAATATTTCAATACTTTTTTTTATTTCAGAAAAATTTGTCTAATCGACTTTAATGTTAAATTATAATTTTGTTATGTAATAACAATTTAAAATTCTAGACTTTCAGAAGCTTCAACTTTGAAATATTCAATTTAGTTTTCAATTTCAAAAGTTTTTAATTATTTAATTTTAAACGCTTTTAATTATAAATAATAAAATTTAAATTCCTTTGAATTTTAAATGATCCAATTTTCAAAATTCGAATCTTGAAATATTCAATTTTTAACGTTTTCACATTGTCCAATTTTCGAAACTTTAATCTAAATCATTGAATTTCGTGATTCTTCAATTCAAAATAAAATTGTTTCATTTTTAGCTGTTCGATTGGGAAATTACACAATTCAACTCCTTTTTCTAATTAAATTGTCCATAATCGTTTAATATATATTTTTTAAATTTCAGACGCTTTTAATTCAAAATTATTAATTATTGTTTTGAAAATGTTTAACACATAATATTAAAAATTTGTTTAATAATGGATATTTAAATTGCTTATACTCTTCACGTTATGAAATAAAATAGATATAGAATAAAATTATTAGACACAAAAATGTCCTTATCATATTTATTACATGATTCAAAGTCAATAAATTTTTTGCAAAAAGGTTTGCTGATGCTTATCGACTTCCGCAATTGACAATATATGTGAAAAAAACGGTGGTTTTCGCAAAGAGAGTATATTTTTATTCTAACCCGGGAGAAATCACGAATATTTAAGATTTTATGGGACATGAATATTGTATACCAGATTAAAAAAAATATTAAACCCCTCGATTTAATATTTAATAAATTGCATGGCATTTTGCTACTATTTTTAAGAATTTATGCTATTATTGACACTATTCTGAATTTCTCAAATGAGTCCGAGGCCTGTTATATATATTTTGTTGCATTTTGCTGAAGAAAGTTATATTTTTACAGTAATGCCCGACGGTTCTATGTACACCTCCGATCATGAAATAAGACTGCAAATGGAAGGATTAGACAAACCGAGAAGAAAAAGGGGACGGCCTCCAAAAATTGAACCCAAGGTTTAAATTGATTTAGTTGAAAGTTTTTTTTTTACTAATTGAATAAAGTAATCGAATAATAATTTGACTTTTCTTTATTCAAGACCGAAGCTGTGGATGAAATTCTGGAAGAAACGAGTCAGGGTGAAGATGAAAAACATGAAGAAGATATCGAAGAAGAGGACGATGGAAGCGGAAGGCGTCGCAGAAAACGAAAAATTCCGGAGAGGTGATTTAAAAAAACGTTTAATTAACTTTTACTTACACATGGCTTATTTTAAATTTTAATTACAATGAAACTTTTAAAACTGAAATTCAAAACTAGAAAAAAATATGAGCATTATAATTGAGAACCTTAAAAATTGAATAATTGCTCACTGAAGCTTTATATTTAGAAAATTTTTCATTGATAGCGTTTGAAATTCAGCAATTTCTAATTAGGTGAATCCTTATTCAAACTTTTTTTTCTGATAGCAAGTCTTAACGGTTGGATATTTTTAACTCGAAAGCGTTTAAAATCGATTCTTTTTAAATTCAATGAGACTTCACACTCTTTCCTTTATTCTCCTTTTCCCCTTTTTTTTAAAAAAAGAATTTCTCTTTTATCCCCTGTTTTCAAAAAACATCCGCTTCTCTCCTTTTTCTCATTTTTTCCGCTTAAATGTAAACTGAATTCAAAGAGCCAAATAAGAAAACTCAACTATTTTTGATTGAAAGTTTATTCTTTTGGTTAAGAAATCGACTGTTTTGAGAAAATTAAATTTTTTGGTTGAAAATTCAACAATTTTCTTAAAATGACATCTTTTTGGATCAAAAATGTAACTACTTTGTTCAATATTCGCCTTTTTGGATAGAAAATTCATCAATTTTTGATTAAAAATTCCTCTTTTATGGTAGAAAAGTTATCTTTTTTTTGTTGAAAATTCATCTTTTTTAGTTTGAAATGAATGATTTTGTTGAAAATTCAAATGTCTTGTAAAAAATTCGTATTTGGCATACAAATTCAACTATATTTGGTTGAAAATTCGTTATTTTTTGGTTAAAAGAGTCGACTATTTGGTTGAAAAATTAACTATTTTGTTGAAAATTCAAGAATTTTGTTAAAAGTCATCTTTTTTGGTGAAAAATTCACCTTGGTTTTAAAAAATTCGTATTTGGCATGAAAAATTCAAATATTTGGTTAAAAATTAATCTGTTTGGTTGAAAATTCATTTCTTTTGATTAAAAGTCCAACTTTTTAGTTTTAAGTGCAACTGTCTGATTGAAAATTAATTTTTGTTGTTGAAAATTCAAGTATTTTGTTCAAAAGTCATCTTTTTTGGTCGTAAATTCATCTTTTTTGTTGAAAAACCTTTTTTTTTTATAGAAAATTGGTCCTTTTGGATTGAAAAATCATCTTTTTTGGTAGAAAAATCATCATTCTAGATTGTAACTTCAACAATTTTGTTAAAAACTCATCTTTTTTGGTTGAAAATTTATCGTTTTTAGTTTAAAATTAAGGTTTTTGTTAAAAATGTAACTGTCTTCTAAAAAAGTCGTATTTGGCATGACAATTCTACTATTTTTGGTTGAAAGATCTTTCATTTTGGTTAAAAAATCAACTATTTGGTTGAAAATTTAATTATTTTGTTAAAAAGTCATCTTTTTTCATGGCAAATTCACCTTTCTTGGCTCAAAATGTATTTTTTGTTGAAAATTCAACTTTCTCCAAAAAAAATCGTATTTGGCATGAAAATTCAACTATTTGGTTAAAAATTCATCTATGTTGTTGAAAATACGTTTTTTTCTATTGAAAGACCAACTATTGAGTTGTAAGTGCAACTGTTTGATTGAAAATTAATTTTTGTTGTTGAAAATTTAACTACTTAATTAAAAATTCAGCTTTCTTGGTTGAAAAAGATCTATTTGTTGAAAATTCAACTCTTTGGTTGAAAATTCATATTCGTAGGTAGAACATCCAAGTATTTTGTGAAAAATGTAATTAGTTTGTTGAAAATTCAATTATTTTCTTCAAGAGTAATCTTTTTCGTCACAAATACGACTGTTTTGTTAAGCATTCGTCGTTTTGGACAGAAAATTCGTCCTTTTGGATTAACTTTTAACTTTTTTCTGGAAATTCAACCGACTTCTGAAAAATTTGTCATTTTGACTTGAAAATTCGTCTCTTTTAATTGAAATTTCAACTATTTGGTTGAAATTTATTTATTTTTTTAATTTAACTTTTTTGTTGAAAATTCGTGTTTCTTCATAGAAAATGATCTTTTTTATTGAAAATTCAACTTTGCAGTTTGATAATTGAACTGTATTTTTAAGAATTCGTCTTTTTAACTTGAAAATTTAACTGTCTGGTTGAAGTTTAATTTTTTTGTCATTAAAAATTAACTTTTGTTGTTGAAAATTGAACTATTTGATTAAAAATTCATCCTTCTTGGTTGAAAACGATCTATTTGTTGAAAATTCAACTTAATAATTTAAATGTCTTCTAAAAAATGCGTCTTCTTGGCTTAAAAACTTAAATATTTTGTTAAAAATGCAACTATTTTTGATTAAAGTTTAATCTTTTTTGTTTGAAAATTCGACTATTTGGTTAAAAATTCAGCATTATAGGTTGAAAATTCATTATTATATATAGAAAATTCAAGTATTTGGTTAAAAATTTAATTAGTTTGATGAAATTTCAATTATTTTTTTCAGAAGTCATCTTTCTTGGTCGAAACTTTGAATATTTTGTTGAAAATTCGTCGTTTTGGATAGAGAATTCGTCTTTTGGATTGGAAAATCATATTTTTTGGTAGAAAAGTCATCTTCCTTAGCCGAAAATTAACTTTTTTAGTGAAAATTCAACCTGCTTCTGAAAAATTTGTCTTTTTGACATATAAATCCGTCTCTTGATTAAAATTTCAACTATATGGTTAAACAGTAATTTTTTGTTAAATTTAACTGTTTGTTTGAAATTTTATGTTTCTTCGTAGAAAATGATCTTTTTTGTTGAAAAATCAACTTTGCAGGTTGATAATTCAACTGTTTTTTAAAGAACTTTTTTTTTTAACTTGAAAATGTAACTATTTGGCTAATATTTAAATTACATTGTTAAAAATTTGTCTCTTTTGCCTGAAAGTATTCAACTATTTGGTTGTAAATGCAACTTTTTGTTTCAAATTATATATTTTTTTAAATTCAACTATTTGATTGAAATTAATCTTTCGGGTGTGAAAGTCAACTTTTTTCTAAACAGTTCGACTTTTTAACTTGAAAACTCAACTTCTTTCTTAAAAATTCGTCTCTTTTGTTTGAAAATTCAACTATTTTCTTGAAAATGCAATATATTATAATTATTATACATGATATATTTCTCTCATTTGAAAATAATCTAAGCTGACAAGTTTAACAGTTCAAAAAGATATATTTTAAGCCCAGATTTGAAATCCTTCAAACTGAATGACTATTGTTGAAAAATTGTTTTAACTTTAAAGTTTATTTTGATTGTGCAAACTATATTTAGAAATCAATAAGAATGATGAATTCTATATTCCTAAACAAATTAAGTTATTATTTCAGTCACTCAGTGTCTGATACAGTTTTTTGCATTATCATTAAAAATTCGATGCGACTTCTTGTGGACTTTTTTCGAAATTCTATGCGACTTTTTTTGTAATTTCATGGCTAAATAATTAAAAAATGTAACAAATGAAATTAAATAAATTCCAGGTTTAAGGAAGCCGTACAAGGAAAGGAGCTCGATAGAATATTCAAAGAAGAAGGTGTCTACGACGAAGGGGACTTTGATTATGAAGATGACTATTTCGATGACGCTGATGAATTCAAAACTCTGACTACTCCAGACGGTAATGAAATTATCGGGCATTTAGAGACTGAAGAAGGAAAGGACTTGGGCGAGTTGGTCGTCATAAACCGAAACAGAGGTCGAGGTAGACCTCGAAGAAAGAAAAACAAATATTTTTGCAATGTTTGCGGAAAAGGATTCAACCAACTTAGTAGATATACTTCTCATAAGTAAGTTAAAAACAAGTCTGCAAAATTAAAATTAATTCTCCTCTCCTTTTTTTAAGGGTTCATCCATAAACCACGTTATCAATTGTGGAATTTGAACCCCCCGCCGTGTTTTTAATGAGTTATTCAATAGTGAGTAGAATTTTCGACCACAAAGAAGACTTTAAAAAAATAGTTGAATTTTCAACCAAATAATTCAATTTTTAACAAAATAGTTTATTTTTTCACCAATTAGAGTTCCGTTCTCAAACAAAAAAGATGAATTCTCAACGAAAGATTTAATATCTCTTATTTTATGTATGAATGTATATATATTAATCAAGAGAAATTAATTTAATAAATGGAATAGTTACACTTTCAGTTTAAAAAATTAATTTTAAACAAACAAAAAAAAACGAATTTTCCACTAGATGAGTTCAACTAAAAACACGAATTTTTAACAAACTTGTTGAACCCTCAAGCAGAATGATGATTTTTCGCAAAAGGGGATTAATTTTCTGTTCAAAAAGACGAATTTTCAATCAAATAAATGAATTCTCCAGAAAACATTTGAATTTTCAAACAGATATTTAAATTTTCAAAAAAAAAAAAAAGAAAAACATAAGTTTTCAACCAAAAATTGAATAGTCACATATACAGTTTATTAAATTAATTTTCAACAAAAACAAAAAACGAATTTTCTGCCAGGTAAACTGAATAAAAAAAGACGAATTTTTAAAAAAAATAGTTAACTCCATAGCCAATAAGATGAATTTTTAACAAACAAAAATTAATTTGCTACCCAAAATGACGGATTTTCAACAAAATACATGAATATTCTGCAGTTAAAAAAATAATAAGTTTTCAACAAAAAATGGAATAATTACATTTTCAGTTGAAAAAATTAATTTTAAAACAAAAAAAAATGAATTTTCTTCTAATTAAATTGAACCAAAAAAGACGATTTTTTTTACAAAATACTTAAATGGACAGCCAATAAGATAAATTTTCAAAAAAGAAGATTAATTTTCTACTTAAAAAAGAGAAATTTTCACAAAAATAGATGAATTTTCCACAAAACAGTTGTATTTTTAAACCGACACTATGAATTTTACACAAAAAAGTTAATTTTCTACCCAGTAGTTAATTTTGAAAACAAATAATTAAATTTGCAACCATATAGTTGAATTTTCTACTGAAACAGTTTAATTTTCACCAAAAAGATGAATTTTCAACGAAATACTTGTATTTATAAGAAAAAAATAGTATATTCGAAGATATGAATTTTCAAACAAAAAAGACGTATTTTTGACAAAACAATTTAATTTTCAACCCGAAAATAAGATTTTTCAACAAGAAAGTGAATTTTCTACCAAATTGTTGATTTTTTAACCCAAAAAGACAAATTTTCTACAAAGCAGTTCAATTTTTAAACCGAAAGGATGAATTCTCAACAAAATACATGAACTTTCAACCAAGTAATTGAATTTTCAAATAGAAAAGATGAATTTTTAAGTGACAATATTATATTCTACTAAAAAACACGAATTTTTGACTAAAAAGGATAAATTTTCAACTACAAATGTAATAGTTAAATTTTCAGTTGAAGAAAATTGAATTTTCAACTAAAAAAGAAACGAATTTTCAACGAAATAGTTAAATCTTCCACCAAAGAGATGAATCTTCAACCAAAAAGATACATTTTTAACCAAGTAGTACAACTTTCAACCAAGTTGTTGAATTTTGTACTAAAAAATATGAGTTTTTCACAAAATACTTTTGCATTTTCAACTAAATAATCAAATTTTAAATGAAATAGTAGAATTTTTAACCAAACCAACTATAGTTTTTGGCGGGACCTCAGCCCCCCCCCCCCCTCAAATTTTTAACGATAGTTATGGACGATCTCCAAATGAAAATATCCGATTCTAATTGATATTTTATCTCATTTCAGGAGTTTCCACAAAAATATCAAATATAAATGTCTAGAATGTGGCAAACAGTTTTCAAACGAAGATAATTTCGTTCTCCATCAAAAGACAACTTCTCATGCCGGTCGCGAGATTGTCGGCGTTTTGAAGGAAGAAGAATGTTGCAAGCCTGAATATGTTCTCCCAACTGCAGATCCTCTGTTGACTTCTACTGAACAAATTTCTGCAGAAAATATTTTCGGAACCACCGAGAAAGCAGAGAATGAAAATACAGAAGCGACTCCGATGGAAGAAACTCCAACTGAGGAAAATTTACTTGAAGAAAATCCCTCCGAAGAAAACCCCGCCGAAGAAAATACCTCTGAAGAAAATCCCGCTGAAGAAAATCCCGGCGAAGAAAATCTTACCGAAGAAAATCCCTCTGAAGAAAATCTTTCTGAAGAAATTGGAGAGAATTCATTCAGTTGCGATCAGTGTCGTCGATCTTTTCCCTCCGAAGAATCTAGGGAAGCGCACGTAAAAACTGATCACAATAGTGATAAACAAACGGCAAGATTTGAATATTTTATTGGAAATTTGATCATTTTAATTTAATATTTGAAATTGTGAAGTGAACTAGTGAAGTTTAATAAATGAAATTTGATTTCAGAATTCCAAATGCGACAAAGGATTCCCGTGCGATATTTGCGGGAAAGTTCTTAATCATCCGAGTTCCATTTTGTATCATCGAGAGGCGGAGCACAATAATGGAAGACGATTTGTGTGCAACAAATGTGGAAAGAGTTTCAAACATAAACAACTTTTACAGAGGCATCAACTTGTTCATTCAGAGGAACGTCCCTATATTTGTAAATCGTGCAATGCGAGTTTCAAAACGAAAGCGAATCTTATTAATCATCAATCGACACACACTGGAGAGAAAAAGTATTTCTGCGATATTTGCAGCCAGCAGTTCGCCCACAAAACGAGTCTCACTTTGCATTATAGGTATTGGAACATAATTAAATTACGTAACAGTTCAAGGGGGGGGGGGCTAGAAATTTTGTTACGGAAGGGGGGAGGGTCCTTTATTAATGTACGTAATTTTTGAAAATTCGCAAATGAAACAAATAAGTCGCAGTAATTGTAGGGAAATTTAATATGAATTTAACTTTACGCGGCAAAGAAACCTGGTGAGTGAAAAACGTTGAAAAAATTCAAGTATCTTCGTAGAAAATTTACTTCTTATTGAAAATTAATATTTTGATGTTGAAAAGTCAATCTGAAATATTTTTTGGGTCAAAACTTAAATATTTCTTTCGAAATTTGTATTTTTAATTAAATAATTTATCGATTTTAGTAGAAATTTCATCTTTCTTGGATAGAAATGGAACTGTTTGGTTGAAGATTTAACAATTTTGTTAAAAACTCATCCTTTTTATTTGAAAATTCTACTGTTTTGTTGTAAATTCGTCTTTTTTGTTTGAAAATTCAAGTATCTTCGGAGAAAATTTACTTTTTAAATAAAATTCATATTTTGATGTTAAAAAGTCAATCTGAAATCTTTTTTGGATGCAAACTCAATTATTTTTTCCAAAATTTATCTTTATAATTTAAAAATTCATCTATTTTAGTAGAAATAACTTCTTTCTGGGATAAAAGTGCAACTGTTTGATTGGAAATTCAACAATTTTGGTTAAAAGTCATCCTTTTTGGTTGAAAATTCAACTATTTTGTTGAAAATTCATCTATTTCGTAGAAAATTGACTTCTTGCTTAAGTTTCATATTTTGGTCTATTTTGTTTGAAAATTCAACTCTTTTTTGGAAAATTTGTCTTTGTAATTTAAACATTCATATTTTAGTAGAAATTACATCATCCTTGGGTAAAACTGCAACTGTTTGTTTGGTAATTCAACAGTCTTGTTAGAGTCGTCCTTTTTGGTTGAAAATTTAACTGTTTTGTTAGAAATTCGTCTTTTTGGATTGAAAATTCAACTATTTTCGTAGAAAATGTACTTTTTAAATAATATTCATATTTTGGTGTTGGAAAGCCAACTGAAATTTTTTTGGTTGAAAATTCAACTATTTTTTTGAAAATTTGTCTTTTTAATTTCAAAATTCATCTATTTTAGTAGAATATGCTTCTTTCTTGGATAAAAATGCAACTGCTTGGTTGAAAATTGAACAATTTTGTAGAAAAATCATCCTTTTTGGTTGAAAATTCAACTATTTTGTTGAAAATTTGTCTTTTTAATTAAAAAATTTCACTATTTTAATAGAAATTGCATCTTTCTTGAATAAAATTGCAACTGTGTGATTGAAAATTTAAAATGTTTATTTAAGTCATCCTTATTGGTTGAAAATTCAACTGTTTTGTTGAAAATTCGTCTTTTTGAGTTGAAGATTCAAGTATATATATTTTTTAATTTGTCTTTTTTATTTAAAAATTCATATGTTTTAGTAGAAATTCCATCTTTCTTGGTTAAAAATGAAACTGTTTGGTTGAAAATTAATCTTTTTTGCTTAAGGATTCAACTATTTTGTTTAAAAATTTTGGTTTAATCACTTTGTTAAGAAATCATTTTTTTGTTGAAGATTCATATTTTTAGTTGAAAATTCATCTCTTTGGTTGCAAGCTTAACTATTTTGTTGAAAACCGATCTTTTCAATTTAAAATTCAACTGTGTGGGTAAAATTTGAATTACTATGTTCAAAATTTGTTTTTCTGAATGAAGGTTTATCTCTTTGGTTGAAAATTAGACCATTTTGTTGAAAATGAATTTTTTTGCTGAAAATTCATATTTTCTGGTTTAAAATTCAATTCTTGTACAGATATTCATCTTTTCAGTTGAGGGTTCAACAATTTAGGTGAACCTCTTTTTCTTTCATGACTGAAAAATCTGTATTTGTTGAAAATTCGTCTTTTTGGTTAACAAATTTTTCAAACGAAATTTCATCTTTTTTGGTTGAAATATCAACTATTACACTTTTTTGCCCAGAATTAATCTTTTTAGGTTGATAATTAATTTTTTCTTTAAATTGAATTGTTTTGTTGAAAATTAAAGTATTTTGTTAAAAAGTTGTCTTTTATGGTATAATAGTAATTTTTGCTTAAAATAAATAAATTTGAAAATTTAAAATTTGTATCTGAAATATTATTTTATTCTGCTTATAAAAGATCCTATGTTAAAAATATTACAAGATTAAAGTGCTGATATTTGAATGTTAATGGTCAGAGAACGTGAAAAATTGGTCAAGGAAAAATTCAGTTTAAAAGATATTTAGGACTTTTAGAAGTTTAGAATATAAACATCTTTTAAGCTCACTCTATTACCAAAATTTTGAAAAATCTTTCCAAGGTATAAGAATTGATCTTCAATCTTCGAGACATTTTCAACATTTGTAGAAAAATTTGGAAATGTTTTGATACCTTTTTAATTTTGCTTCAGAAATTCATCTTTCAAACATTAACAAAATTTCCTACAAATCTTCCAGATTCTGTTATGTCAATTTTTGAAATCTTCATATATTGAAAAATCTATTTAAATATTCTCTTAAAATCAATTTTTCAAAATAAAAAATCGTTGAAATTTTCCCATGAATTTTAAGAACAGTCTTTATTATCATGAAACCTTTCAAAATCCTTAAGAAGCTTCAAAATTATTATTTCCAAAGATTCAAAAATGTACATTTTTTAAAACTTTTTAAAAATGTTTTCAACTTTTAAATTAATTTTCAATCTTTTCAAAACTTCTAAATGTCTCTTAAACTTGATCGCATTTTTTCATAAAACTTTGTAATTTTGCTAATTGAAATTTTTTTCTTTAAAATCGTCCACATTCTTTTTCGAAATTTTAGGACATAATTTAAAAGCTTTTGAAATCTTTGTTAATTTTCTCTCAACATTTATTTTACAAAATAAAAAATCAGTATAAATCTCAGGAATTTTGAGAAATTCTTTTTATTCTCTTGAAACATTTTAAAATTCTTAAAAAGCTTCTTTTTTTAAAATCTATACATAAAATTTGTTATATCAATGTGCTGGGCACCTTTGTTTCATTGATTATTATTATTGAATATATTATTTAGATGACCTTACAATTCTCATAAACCAGTTTTGCAGACTTTTTATTTTAAACGGGGAAAAGGAATAGTTTAAAAATTGCAATAGTTTCGAAAGATAATCGGAAACGGTGCCATGCGATTTTTTAATAATTGGATAGGATAGGATGATCTGGAAAACCCGGAAATTTCTTTCTTATATCTTAGCGGTCACCCGGAAGAAATAATTGCCGAAGTTAATCAATTTTTTGTTATGTTTCAGGTGGCACTCGGGCCACAAACCCTACCAGTGTAACGTATGCAACAAAAGCTTCTCCCAGAATGGAAATCTCCAGGAACATATGCGGATTCACACTGGAGAAAAACCCTATTGCTGTGAAACTTGTGGTCGCAAATTTACAACTTCTTCTCAATTTAAACTCCACGTTAAACGTCACACGGGCGTAAGACCCTGGAAATGTGAATTTTGTGAAAAAAGCTTCTTGCACAAAGACACCTGGAAGTGTCACGTTCGCAGACACAATAATGAAAGACCCTTTCAATGTTCACATTGTAGTCGCGCGTTTACGGAACAGTGGGCTTTGAAAAAACATCTTCGTTTGCATACTGGTGGGTTTTAATCTATTTTTCGAAGAGAAAAGATTTCTTGAATTATTTTCAGGGTGTCTATCCTACCTGGAAAACCTGGAATTGTCAGAGAATTTTTATGTACCTAGAAGGACCTGGAAATATCAGGGAATTTTTTCGAGAGCGTGCTTGATTTTTATTTAAATTGCAATATAAAAATGAAAACAGTGATTCTTTATTTGTAAAATTAGCTTTATATTTACTGTATTCAACTATTTTGTTGAAAATTCATCTTTTTGCTTGAAAATTCAATAGTTTGCATTTCTTTCTCTCTCTTGACTGAAATATCTTTCTTAGTTGAAAATTCCAGTCATGTTGAGAAGTCATCTTTTTTGATTAAATTTAACTGTTTTTTATTAAAAATTAAAATCTTTTTTATCAACTACTACATATTTTGTTCACAATTCATCTTTTCTGGAATGAAAAATTAATTAGTTGATTGAAAGTTAAATTATTTTGTTAACAATTAATTTTTCGGTTCAAGATTCATCATTTTAATTGAAAATTCACGTCTTCGGTTGAAAAATGAGCTATTTGGTTGAAAATCCGTTTTTCCTTTGGCTGAAAATAATTTTTGTTACTGAAAATTTAACTAGTCCGGTTGAAATTTTCACTATTTTGTTGAAATTTTTTTTTCTTGGTTGTAAATTTTTTTTCTTGGTTGTAAAGTTTTTCTTTTTTTTAATTAAATTTTAACCATTCTAGTTAAATATTCCACCAGTTTAGTTAAAAATCCATCTCTTTGGTTAAACATAAATTTTTTCAACTAAAAATTTAACCATTAAATTTTTAGTTTAAAAATTATGTTTTTAGCTGAAAAATCATCGTTTTTGTATAAATTAATCTTCTTGGTTGAAAATTAATCTTTTTGGTTAAAAATTAAATTATTCTAGTTGAAGATTCATAATTTTAGTTGAAAATTCATCACTTTGTTTCAAAATTTAATTTTTTTTAAATTATTTTTTTTAATTATTATTTTTCAACTGAAAATGTAACTATTTCAATTAAATATTACATCATTTTAGTTTAAAATTCATCTCTATGTTTGAATATTAATTTTTCAACTGAAAATTCAACTATTAAATTTTTGATTGACAATTTAGATTTTTTAGTAGAAAGTTCATGTGTTTTGTTGAAAAATACACTATTCCAGTCGAAGATTCATAATTTTAGTTGAAAATTTATCAGTTTGGGCGAAAATAATTTTTTTTAACTGAAAATTTAACTATTTCATTTATGTTGAAAAATTATGTTTTTAGTTCAAAATTCATCTTTTTTGGTAGAAATTAATCTTCTTGGTTAAAAATTAATATTTTTGGTTAAAAATTCAATTGTTGTTGTTAAAGATTCATTATTTTAGTGTAAAATTCATCTTTTGGATAGAAAATTCAACTATTCCAGTTGAAGATTCAACATTTTAGTTGAAAACTTAACTATTCCAGTTGAAGATTCATAATTTTAGTTGAAAATTCATCACTTTGTTTGAAAATGTCATTATTTGTTCTAATTATTTTTTTTTTACTGAAAATGTAAATATTTTAATTGAATATCACATAATTTTAGTTGAAAATTCATCTCTATGGTTGAATGTCAATTTTTCAACTGAAAATTCAACTATTAAATTTTTGATTGTCAATTTAGCTTTTTTAGTTGAAAATTGATGTATTTTATTGAAAATTCGTCTTTTTAGGTAGAAATTGATCTTCTTGGTTGAAAATTCATCTGTTTAGTTGAAAATTCAACTTTATTTTATTTTTATTTTTTAGGAGAGAAACCTTATTCTTGCGAAGTATGTGGAAAGGCCTTTGCAGATTGTTCAAATTTAACAAAACATAAAAAGGTATACAAAAAGAGCACATTAAAATTTATTAAATATGGAAGAAAATTTTAGGTTTTTTACAACTGTTTTTTTTTGTTCTGATCGTTATAGGTGCATAAGGAAAATAATAAAGCGGCAGAAGTAAATGAGATACCAGAAACAACAGTTTGGCAGATTGTGCCAAATGCACAAGGTGTGAGTGATAATTCAATTGGAGATCGAATCACTGAAGTAATAACGGCTGATAACATCTCTGGTGATGAAGTTCAGCAGATTTATTACGTCGCTTACCAAGGTCAGGATATAATCGAGCAACCGAGGATGCTACAATTCAGTAAGTTTAATGTCAAAATAGAAACTGCATTGAAAATATCGAAAAAAAAGGGAAAGAAACTAAAATAATAATGTCTTTGTGAAAACTTTTAAATCTATCAGATATCTTTGAGAGAGATTTATGACATTTTTAAACCTTTAGGAAATCATTGAAATCTTTTTGAAATCCTTGCGAAATATTTGAAATATTTTTTAAATATTCGGTAATATTTGTGAAATTATTGAAATCTTTGCGAAATATTTGAAATGTTTGGTAATATTTGTGAAATTATTGAAATTTTTGGAAAATCATTTAAGTCTTTGTGAAATCTTTTAAATCTATCCCAAATCTTTTAAATCTATCCAAAATCTTTCCTAAATATTTGGGAAATTTTTAGGTAATCATTGAAAGCATTTGAAATCTTTGCTAAATCTTCGAAATCTTTGGGAAATAATTAAAATCTTTGTGCAATTTTTGAAATCTATCCGAAATCTTTGCGAAATATTTGAGATCTGTGCGAAATCTTTGAAATGTTTGGTAATATTTGTGAAATTATTGAAATTTTTGAAAATCATTGAAGTCTTTGTAAAATGTTTTAAATCTATCCAAAATCTTTGCTAAATATTTGGAAAATTTTTTGGTAATCATTGAAATCATTGTAAAATCTTTGCTAAATCTTCCAAATCTTTGGGAAATAATTGAAGTCTTTGTAAAATATTTAAAATCTATCCGAAATCTTTGCAAAATCTTTTAAATGTTTGGTAATATTTGTGAAATTATTGAAATTTTTGGAAAATCATTGAAGTCTTTGTGAAATGTTTTAAATCTATCCAAAATCTTTTAAGTCTATCCAAAATCTTCGCTAAATATTTGGGAAATTTTTAGGTAATCATTGAAAGCATTTGAAATTTTTGCTAAATCTTCGAAATCTTTGGGAAATAATTAAAATCTTTGTCAATTTTTGAAATCTATCCGAAATCTTTGCGAAATATTTGAGATCTGTGCGAAATCTTTGAAATGTTTGGTAATATT
>JAABKJ010006516.1:0-21897 GCA_011634705.1 Andricus grossulariae
ATGTGTATTACTGGACATTTATCGAGGTTTCTTACCATTTCCTTATCATCATTTTCCAATAAATCGCCGCGCATATCCAGCGGGAGAGGTTTTTTTAAATCATTTGGCCCCGGAATCTCCTCTATTGTACACATTTTTACCAAACCGAGGCTTGAGCGTTTCCCGACACATTTTGCCCATTTCCGGCTTCATAATTCTGCACCTCTTCCCGAATACACCTTACCATTTTATTTATGGTGTTTGTCCTCGGATTTCCGTTAGTCGGATTAATTTTATTAACGTTTTCCTAATTATAAGTTTTGCCAGATTGTCCATTTTCCGGACTTACAGCTTCTGGTTTGTAATTTTCACGCTTATAAACGCCATTTTCTATATTCCCATAAGCGTACTTGGGGATAGCCCCTGTTTGATTTCTAGGATTCGTGGTATCAGGACCAACTGACCATTCCCCATTTTTGTGCTCATATTTTGTAATACGATCATCAAAGGGTTTATATATATTTGATGATCGTTATCGAAACTTTGATTATGATACGCACGTGAATTTTTCCGTCCCTGATATCGATTAAGATTTTATGATTATTACGCGTTTCTCTTCTGTACTTATGATATCTCTCATTCGAGTGATAATTATCATATACCGGGTTATCTCGTGGTGAGTTGTATTCCCTATTATTTAATGGTCCAGATTGGTCCACACTATCCAAAAATTCTACAAATTCTTGGCATGTTCTCGTATTCCTAATTCTACAGCTTGCTCTAACCTCTTCGGTAGAATGTCTCGATAGACTTACTATTATCTCATAATCAGAGGGTGGTAGGATTAGGTCTCTCGTCAAACAATAATATCACACCATTGTGGGTGTAACCATTCCTTAGATAGCCTAATTGCTATTGGATTCGTTCTATAGTTTGTAGCAGTGACAGTTGAATCCTAAAAGTTACATCATCTTTTCGACATAATATAATTTTCCCTACGATCTAAAGATTTGGAATCTTCTTTTGTCTCCACAAATCCATTGCCGAAGCGTAGATCTTTTGATTGAAGTGCGTCAAAGCTTCGCATATAGAAATGAGACCTTCATCATTATCTGGCCAGCCAAGGTTGGTCGTTATGAATTCTCTTACTTTTTTCCTATACTCGATTATCTTATCCCTTACCAGCTGCCTACTGAACTTGGCAGCGGTGATGAGTGCAAGCAGTGGATTAGATGTTGGGTATATACGAATACGATAAACATTCAGAAGATCATCTTCTGCAAAGGAAGCAACAAGTGCCGATTCCAGGACCGATGGAAGATCCTCCTTCGGCTCAATAGGTAACTCATGGATCATGAGATTATAGTTTCTGTTTTTTAGAGCTTTGACACTGACCGTATGCAGGGATTAAGAAACTCGAGAAAATTCATTAATCTTGCTTGATCACATATATTTTTGAAACATCCGAGAATTTAAAAAAAGTTGTTTTTTGTATTGTTGTATTATTTGTTTGATATGTTCGTTTCACTTATATGACACCTTAATCCAAAATAAATGAAAAACTAACGTTTAAAGTACTAAAGATATGATTTCAACTCGGTAAAATTAGCATCTCTTTTACTTCAAAAATTTATTTGTCTTGACAAAAATACAGAAGGTCAAGGTAGTGTTCTTGTTAAATATCATTTATTGATTCAAAAAAATTATGTTTGAATTGTACTTTCTTGATTAAATTAAATACTTTCTACTTTCAAAGAAATGCTTCCCTTGACATAAAATATCCAGATTCGTTGAAATCTAATTAGACTTTCAAAGAAATGTTCATTTGATATAATGAGTTTGATTCTTTCTGTTTATTTAAATCAAAGATATAACTATTTAGTTCAATAAGATTAATTGGACATATTTACTTGATACAAAGAATTGATGCATTTACACCAATGGAGCATTTCTCTAGATTAATAAAATATTGTTTTTACATAAATATTTATTTCTTTAATTAAAAATTTAATTAAAATCACGCACTGAACTATAACTAATTTTAAAAGAAAAGTTGACGTGAATTTCAAAAAAGAAAAGGTTACAATTATAAAAATTTGATGCCCCTTTCAGTAAAAATTATATTATATTCAAACATCAAAATTATACTCTTAACTTGACATCAGCTAACTATTTGTAACTATTTGTATAGTTAAAAATCTCGAGACAGCCACCGAGACCTAATATTGAAATAACGCAAACGTTTTTAGCTATTTGGACAGAATTTTCATTTTCCTCTTCAGTAATTAACTTTTAATTGTTGTCCATGAATTCTCAGTAAATTCCGAAACATTACAAACAACGTAAATGAAACGAAAGTGGTACATTTAGTTTTTCGATTGCACCGTCCATTAGTTTATTTAAAAATAATGGCACAAGTTTCAAATCTGCATGCATAGCTGAGTTCTGGATCGTCTATAATCTACAATAGAACTGATGAAAACACTAGGACAGCGATTTATGTCAGAAGGGATATCGATAATATTTGCTTATCTAGGTTCTGTACCAAAGATCTAGTAGCGATTAAAATCAGTCCATGGTGATTTGATTAGTACATCTGCACTCAAAGAAGCTTGGCACAGCAACAACAGAAGTGAATTTTTGTTGCGGATAATTTTAGAGTAGATAAAGTTGAATTTTTTCGCATTAAAACAAAATTAGATTTAATAGAGTTGACATGGTAACCATTTTCCATGTGGTGAGTAAATCTTAACACATGAAGTTAATTTTTGTTGCAGGTAAAGATTACTCGGAAATCGCTGTAAAGATTAAATTTTGTTTTTTCTGTACATAGATTATAGCAGCCTTATAATCTTGGAGCAACAGCTGCGCCATTTCTGGGCGGGCTGGTAAACCAAACATTGAGAAGTTGAGACGGTGCTGTGGTTGTGCGGCTCTAGGGCAAGAGTTATACCAAACTGAAAGAGCATCGACACTAAGAATTTAATAACATTCTCAATTTCCGTAAAATCGCAATATTCAAAACCATATAACGGGCTTTCTATATACGGTAAAGTCTCCATTATTTCAAGACCCCATATTTCAAGACCCCCATATTTCAAGCCACCCGTATACGGTTATTTCAAATTGCGCAGTTCCGTCAACCCCCACCACGGTCCGAGTACATTCTCCTCCGCGTCTGTGACTGACCAATGAAAAAAGAGGCATGAAGAGCGCCTTCGTTGGTTTAAATTGAGTACTTTAGGATGACGTCAGGAGAATGCAGACTTTTTCTAGACAATATTCTAAAAGTAAAAGTAGATCATAAATGTACAAATAGTAATATTTTTCAAATGTAGAATCTATTTTCTAACTCATGATCCATTCTTTTGTCGATTCACGACCTTTCAGTTTCATGAAATAAAATAAAATATCCCAAATGTCAGGTAAGTGGTACTCTATCCTGAGATTTCGGACAGTTTCTTGTATGTAGTACTATGTACTAACCTTCCTGATGACTGATATTTCCATCTATCGACGTCATGCCACAAAACTCACTATTCTGTGAAATGTTTGCGCCGTTCCTTGATTCTATCATATAAATTTTTAATGGACAAATTGTCGTACACCAACAAAAACACTTGAAAGGCACTTGAAAAATACTGATGCATGCATGCAGACTAACAGACCGCGACTTTTTCAACTACGCAATAAGCCGGGTATCCACTCGCGTGAACCGTTTCCATAATATTGCATAATATTGTGTCGGGTGTATTATTTTTATTATTATTGATAGTATTCATTGATTTGAAATCGACGCGCGCTTTCCGGTTGAAAAAGTTGCGTGCAGGCAGCGCATCGATACAAGAACGGGGCGGCCAATGAACGTCGCTTGATGAAAAGAACCTGCCCAATCGCGGTAGAGGTGGAGGTCCCTCCAGCCTTGAAAATAACGAATCCCTACGTTTCAAGGACGCGAAAATGTGAGAGACTTAACTGTATTTTTATCAACTGAAGTTTTTACAAAACATGAGTTGCTTACCTATGAACAGGTTTCTAAAGAAGATAATAAGAACGTACAATAATCTATAGGTGAATAAGACTATTGAAAACATGAGAAATTATTAAATTTGGAGTTTTTGACGCCTTTGCTTTAGGTATGAATGAAATAGAGCAATAGACACCAGTCAATCCGAAGGCTCTACTATTTACATGTTGCCTAAAATATCTTTTTGTCTTATTTCGATAATTCGAAATTTTCTTTTTTGGACCAACCTGATGAAGACGTTTGGCGATTTACTGTAGTTCGAAAGGATTGCCACTGATCATTGGATGTGATGCAAATACGCATCATGTAATATAAAAGAGTAAGAATATACACAACAGACAGAACTAACTAAACTTTTAAATTACCTTTTGACTTTTCTCTGAAATTTGACCCTTTCTAAAAAAGTTTGTTGGTCTCGAACTAAAGCTTAGAATTTTTACTCTCGAAGAGCTCAAGGACAATATCGTTGTTTTCTTGTTTTGTGTTGTCCAGTTATATAACGACAAAAAATCTTGGCTGTAAGAAATAGTAATGAATATCTGCAAAATGATATAGTGGTTTAATATAAATAATAAAGAAGAAATTAATTCTATTTCGTCTGCAATTTCTTTCAGAAGAAACTTGTTTATTTCATTAAGATATTTTCAACATATTTTGTCTGAAAATTTTCAATACACACAGGATTATAAAGCGGAGCTTTTAAAGGACACTGATGCTCTAAGTGATAAATAATGCAAATTAGTATAAGATGTAGTTTCATGTTATTTGTTACATTCTTATCTGAGTTTAGACCACAAAATACATTATCTTCTAATTTCATATACATTTATATTGAATTAATGGTGTGTGGAGAAATGTGACTTGCACGTGGTTTACACTCTAAGTTTTAATCAGTAAAATTTCATGATTTATTCCGTGAAATAAGTGTCACGTCTTCAAACAGTGAATCGAGTCACTGCTTGAATGCAGTGGCGAGTGTTTTCGAGTCCGTTAGTAACATTCAATGATTTCTTAGTGTGATAAATAAAAACATCAGTAGCTTATCAGTGAAAAACTTAAATACTGCTTGAAGTAGTGGAAGTCACTATGATTTAATTCCGAACAGGAACGTGTAGCAGTTTGTAATTCCTTTTGAGAGAAACTTCTCTGTCTACTGGACTGTCCCTTTCTTCTTCTGCCGTCAATGGGGTAATTCTGCGAAGGTGCATGTCAAATTTCACTCGTTGTCCATCTTTATTATATATTCCAATGAAATACATATTTTTCTCAAATATGGCAAACACTTCACCATCTATTGTAGATAACACATATTCTTCACCGGTTGGCAGAGGCGCATTATTATCTTGTCTTAATTGCATTCGAATTTGATCAGTAGCAGGAAAAGTGTATCTTCGAAGTTCGAATAATCGGTTTGGATTATTATGTGGAGTATACCGGATCATATACTCCTTATTTCCAGGTGGACTTAGAACAAGTGTGCTATGATGGGGAATCCTAGCAGAACGAGGCTCGGCAGAAATAATCCTGGCAGATCGTGGCCTTGGATAAGGACGCCTGGCAAAATGAGACCTAAAAGGAGGCCTGGCAGAAGAAGTGCTAGCAGAAGGAGGCATGGCAGAAGAAATGCTGGCAGCAGGAGACCTGGACCTATCACGATTAAGAGCCTCTTCATCAGAATCATATAAGATTTCCATGAAGTTCTTCATCACGTCATCGTCAGAGTCAGACTGTGAACTGAATTCTGCAAGAGGAAAGAAAGGATTATATACATTTATTTATTTCAAAGCATGAAAGGAATGAAAAACAGAAGTTAAAATTTGGTACAGATCAATTTTGGGAAGGTGAAAGGTTTACATATTCCGGAGAAAGTTTCACGTCCGTGAGGAGAAAAATGTTGACATGGTTTAATACAGCTTAGTGAAAATCAACATTTCACCTGGAATCGATGTAAGCTTTTTTTTCTGTATCAGGGCATATCATAATTTGTAATAATATGCACTTATCAAATTGATATATTTCTCGGGATAACTGGGAATGAAGATTAATGCAAAATAAGGCACAAATAATAAAATTATGATGAAATATACAATAAAATTTGTGAGAATGTACTCGTTACAGCCAAGAAAGCTTTGACAAAAGAAAATTCGCAAATTACCGAATTACAGTTGTCGATGGTTTGACCATAAAATTTAAAAGGTCTTCGCGAGCCGCACATGCAAAAGCTTGAGATCGATTTTATGAGACCTAGGTTTCTTTCGTCGTGGACGGTCACGTATGTTTACACTAAACATTTGCGTGTTGTAAACATCGATATTTCTCTTCAGTTTTTAGGGTTTCGTATCACTGGTAAAAACCCCTTGAAGGTTCTGTCGGGTGTCTATTTGTCATACTTTGCCCTCAGGACACCCTTATCCTTCAACCCCACCTATTCCTCGGGACCCCCTTAATCCATGGAGCAAAGGGTTTTTTTTACCAATGCTAAGTGGTCCTTTTGTCCGTTGCTAGAGAGTTAATTTATCGTTACTAAACGTTGGTTAACGATGGTTACAGCCCAATATGTCGAAGGGATTTTTGTTAAGATTTAGATTTTTGTATAGTTTGCGCGAAGATATCCCGGTATATATCATCAGTTACTGACGCATTTTTGTAATGGAGTCAAATAATCTTATAAGAGCAGTATCCCTAATTTGACATATTGGGCATGGTCCGGTTTCTTACTCCATCATCAATGGCTAGGTTACAGCCAAGTGTATTATGGGGGACTACATCTTAAGGTACGATCCAAACTACCAGAACCAGAAGCAATTGGGATAGGACGTCTATTAAATCGACCAAATTCCCAATTGTAGAAAGCTGTTAAAGGTTTGGGGCTGATCAGTTGACCACTGGTTCCACTACTCCTAATTTTAAAATTCTAAAAAAAGAGTAGTCTCAACAATTTTGAAAATCCTCTAACTTTTTGAATTTTCATTCAAAATAGCTGGCTGACGAACTTGACCTACATTTTAGGGCAGAAAAAGAGTATACCAAAGACCAATCCAATCTGTCAATTATTTCGAAAGTTTTCGTGCTTACAGACAGACAGACATACATACATGCAGACAGACATACAGACAGACACATTCGCAAAATCCTGTTTTTCGGGTTCAGGGGGTCTCAAACCGTAGAGATTTGACAAAAAGCGATTTTGCCCAAAACGTACATTTGATTATAAAAGAAACAAATATTGATGGGTGGCAAAATTTCCTTCAAAAAATTATCGCCAATTTAATTTTAGCAAGGGTAGAAGATAAAACGATTTATTTTCACTTAAAAACGCCGAAAATGTACATATTTTTATATAATTTGTTTATAAAATAAACAAATATTGATGAAGGCAAAATTTTTTTTCAGAAAACATCTTTGGAAATATAATTTTATCAAGGACGGAGAAGAAACAATTTCTTTTCGCTTGAAAACGCCCAAAATGTGCATTTATTTATATAATTTGTTTATAAAATAAACGAATAACATTTAATTTTAAGTATTGATGGCCACGTATCATCGTAACGATGGAAGCAAGCGCTTTCAGAGTAGAAATATAATTGGAAGACTCCGATCTTCTCAGGTCTTCTCAAGGTAGGCTACTAACATCTTTAGCTTTCTTAGAAGGGCGTAGGGACAACAACACCGTCCCAAAATTCTTACAGTTGAAAAACCACTTGGGAACATCTAAATTCAAATCAATTCTACACAAAACAAGTTTGCTTCTCTTGAAAGAAGGAATACAACATACCAAATTTGTCTTGCACACTACCTCCAAAAAACTAATAAAACTTCACCTTTTTCAATCAAATACTCTCAGATTTGACATTTGGTCTACATTGGACTCCATATTATTTGACCAATCTCAATGGATTGAAGATCTTTCCACTCAAAAACAAAAAATACAATTTGACAAATTACTTCCAGTAAGGCACACACCATTAACTAACATAGTAAAAAACACCTCTAACCATTCTCAAAGCAATTAAATGATTTCAGACTTATCTAAAGGATATAATTTCGCAGTAGTTCCCTCCAAAATCCCGAACGAAGAAATCATCAGTAATTTTGCATCCACAATATATAGCTTACCACCCACATTTTGACCTTTGAAGTGCTCACTACGCTTACATGTCAAATTGAAGCATGCTTAAACTCCCGTCCTATAGGATCTGTGTCATGAGACCGATCGATTCGCATCTCTGACACCAGGACATTTCTTAAATGGTGGAGCACCATTGTCATTGCATGAGCCGTCCATGCTGGATCTAAATGAATAGCACCCTAGGCGTTGGAAGCTAATTCAGCAGAGGCTTGAGCAATCCTGGCGACTTTGGCGTCACGATTATACAAACACATTACAACAGCGTAATAAATGGAGGCATCAAACTCCTAACTTAAAAACCGTTACACTAGTCTTGATAAAAAATAAAGATTTACCCCCTGGACAGTGGGAACTAGGATTGATCGAAGAGTGTTTCCCTGGTAAGGATGGTAACGTTCGCAGCATTGCTCGTATGATGGCGGGATCACTGAAAATTGTTCACTGCCAGCTATGAAATCTACAAATTAGCCTATAACTCATAAGATTATGTAAACTATTTCTATATCTCAAATTGTAACTGGACTATGTACTCCTATTCTAAATTGTACATGTTCATGGAGCAGATTTGAACGATTAGTTGATTTATACGTGATAACGTCACCTCCTGTTTCAAGGTACCGACATCCGTCATCTTGTTACGTAGAATTCGTACAAATACTCTCGCACGATACAGTTCGTCACGTTGCGAAATTATAACGACTCCGTCAGCCATTAAGCACATTGTCTCACGTGTTCATATTTAACATTTCTCATAATTGCTAGTGCTTTATTCAAAACAATCAGTTACGGCTGTAAGAGGCACATTCTACTCAAAATACAGTCCAATACAGTAAAAATCATAAGATTTGACTTTCTAACCATTAGGTTGCGTGCAACATGATTTGCACATTAACACAAGTCTAAACCGGAATTTTCGTGCCGTTACGTTGACGACACTTTTGTCACCTGGAGACGTGGACTAGATGAGCTACACAAGTTCTTCGATTTCATCAAACAATTACAACCTGATATCTAGTTCACCATAGAAGTTGAACAAAACGGAAAACTGCCTTTCTTGGACGTACTAGTTTACCAAAGATCTTATAACACATTAGGACATAAAGTTTACAGAAAACCCACCCATACAAACAGATACACACAGGCCTCCTCCCACCACCACCCATCTCAAAAGCAATCAGTCATCAACTCCCTTCTATACAGAGCTGTCTCCATAACAGATAAAGATAACTTACAAAAGGAATTCCAAAATGTTGAACAAATCCTAATACAAAACGATCATACAAACAAACAAATTAACAAAGCAGTAAGAAACTACACTCAAAAAAACAAGTCAACACAACCCACTAAAGAAAGAGAGAGAAAAACGACCACCATCTACCCTACATTAAAGGTCATCGCAAAAACCTACAATATTTTTCTAAGAAAACATAAGGAACCAATAGAAATCTTAAAACACCATAATAACATTAATACGGACAATGGATATAATACCAATCCGATTTGGCTTTCCGTCCTCCCGGGTTTTTTGAAAAAGGTTTGATTGCCCAATCAAGTTCCACCAGTCCCCACCATGGGGCGCTCTGGCCAATCAAGTTCGACCAGTCCCCACCATGGGGCGCTCTGGCCAATCACAGGCCAGATTTTTAGTTTTGCACACAATTGAAACCCGAAAAATTCATGTTAGAAATGGCGGTTTTTTCTGAAATTTTCAACTTTTTATCCACTTTTCACTCAAAGTGGGTTAATATTGGATTCGATTTAACAAAAATAATTGTTTGAATAAATTATTATTTTCTATAGCTATTTTTAATTATTTGTCTATTTTTCACTTGGAGTCACTTAATAATTAATTGAATTTATAAAAAATAATTGTTTCAACTATTTATTGATTATAACTATTATCATCTATATCAATGCCAGATAGTTCCGGTTTTTTCTGAAATTTTTAATTTTTTGTCCTCTTTTGACTTAGAGAGTTAATAATTAATGCAAATTAAAAAAAATGGTTGCTTAAGCAATTTATCATTCTTTCTTTTTTGTGAATATACAAATGGTAATAAAGTATTGGAAGTAATTTCCTGATTGCAGTAAGTTCACCTTGTCCCGTGAGATTTTAAAATCAATTAATTATTTGCTTGTGGTCTTTGTAATCTTTACATATGTATTTTATCATCGACGAGATGTGTTTTCTCCAGAGAAGGAGGGGGGGGGGCTAAAATTAAAATCTGTGCCATTCAAAATTTCTCTTTTACGCTTTGCAATAACCTTCTTATTGTAATTCAAAACAAAACTTGTACAAGTTATTTACAGACCTAGTCCTCCCTTCAAAAAATACAGTACTATTTAAAAAATGATTCTTCTTGAGGTTCACTTACTATTAGTTCATAACTAAGAAGTCAAAGAAAAACTAAAGGTTTTCGAAAAAAGCCACTTTCTAGCACGACTTTAAGAGAAGATATTTATAAACAATAATCAATTTTTTAAATAAGCATATTTGTTACTTTGCTTTCATTATTACTTCACTAAGTAAAAATTGGGGAAAAAATGAAAGTTTCAGATTTTTGTTTCAAAAATCATGTATGCTGGAAATAATAAAGCAAAGTCTCGCTCTAATTAAAAATCGGACCAAAAGTCGATATTTTTGAAAAAACCGCGACTTTATATCTCTATTCTAAGAGGAAATTACTCAAAACAATGATAGATGTACACATATGACAGCCGTTATCTCATTATTGACAACAATTTTTATCTAAAATTAAGTGTTGAAATGCAGAGGAATGCTATTTACTATCCTTGAAAATGTTAGAGTCTACCACATGCTTTTTAAAAATAACAAAACGTTTTAAGATATCGATTAACAGAATTTTGGATAACATATGTTTTCACAAATTGTACTTCATATCTATTTTCTTTCCTCTATGAATTCAAAAATGTTTTTCAGAATTATGAATTCAAATTGATTTTATAACAAATTATAATAACATGTAATTTATACCAATTATTAAAATGATTTTTTTGCACACGTAATTACGTGGCAAGATAGTACACGTACAATTATACTAACATGTAATTTATTAATACAAATTTTTGAATATAGTCGGCACTTGGAAGTAAGATGTGTTTATATATATTTTATAATTTGGTATTACATTATTTTATACTGACCAACAGAATTGAGACATATCATAGAAGTAAAGAGCAGGTTATAAGTTAAAATCCTCATCTTCCTAGAGACAGTCAACTGTGTTTTGAAGAATTTGTTTAGCTGTAACTGGAAAGAGTTTGATTTTTTTCTACATATATATATAATACCCGTTATCTTATCATTGCCCGAAATGATTATCTAAATTACGGTGGTGGGCTGAACTCACGACAATGAGGCGTTGTGTCAAGTCAACTTTAATGGCTGTGAAATAGCAAATTTTATTTATTTTTTTAATCCTGTTGCGTCAAAAGCTGCCGTCTTTGGGAAAGTTGGACCGACTTTGAGCTAATTGAAAAATCTACAGTAAAAATAATACTTAAAATGTTTCACTTTAAATTGAGAAATGCACTCAACTTCAAAGATAAATTTTTGCTTAACCCAAGTTCGACATCTTTAAGTATTTTTTCTACTATGTCGTACATGGGATAAGTTTTTTTACAAATTAATATTTAAAGTTGTTTCTTATCAGTAGCGGACTGGAAAGCATTTCCAAGTAGGAAACCTTGGCTCCGTTGCGCCTCCTAAGCTATAAAAAGGCGCCCGAAAAAGATTATATTTTTAAACACATAAATATATTTCAGATTACAAAATTACAGAGAGAAAATTATGTCGAATAACATCCAGGATATCATCAACGGCGAATGAAGTGTTTCAGCTAATTGTGACAAACAGTATCTCGAAGTCGCTTTAGCCCGATCGAGGACCTACTCACTGAGAAATCAGCGATCTAGAATTCGTGCCGAAATCTTGGAAATTTTTGCCTAAGTGTGGACAGATATGAGGTGTCGGAACGAACAGCCGCCTGAATCTGAGAGCAGCCGAGTTTCGCGGAGCCTGTATTTTTCGAGGAGAATCCCACGTGAGTTATGATCGCGAGCAGCGTCGGAAATTTCGAAAATCCGGGCAATCTCAACGAAGTCTTGGAAATCTCTATAAGAATGCAGTACAGATTACCGCATTCACAGTTTTTGAATTTCCAGATTTCGTAGTGAGTGGCCCCTCAAGCTCGATGAAAAGGTGCGGCAAGAGACCGTATCGATGGAAAAGATTTGTAAACCATCAATGACTTAAGAAAGCACTTAAAACAGCGTTTTGCTACTCGTAGAACTTATTCATGGTATTAGTATAAACTCTGGAACATTCGGATGAATTAAGAAGAAAATTTAAAGGAATTCTTTAATCGAGTAATTCCACTAAAGTTAAGAGCTCAAGTGGCGCTTGAAAACGAATACCAGAATGTCGAGTATTTATTATCTCAGCCTAATAACTGTCTCCCTGAAGCCTTTAAACGTGGATACCTTACAGTACATCTGGCTCTAAAAGGCGCGCTCGAGTATGAAGCAAGACAGCAGTTAAACTCTCAACATCCTACAACCTCTTATCACGAATCAAGATATTCTCAACTCAGTTATTTAGATTCACAGAATCGTAGTCCCAGTCCTCATCTTCGTTTTACAATGATTGAAAAATCATATAAAGCTTCTGATCCAAACCCGAACACAATTTTATGCACGCAAGAATTTCCCAATTTTCCCTATAATCACATTCCTCCATACGAGCATACGTATACATTTAAACCTTATTCTTATTTTGTAACTGGTCCGTTACGAACTACAGGACATTATAATCGAGAGCCCTGAGCTGTGGCACTAGAGCTATACGATGCGCATCGCCGATCTCGTGAGACCCATCGACGTTTCCAGATGAACACCCTAACAAGGAGTACAAAACCATCCACGTATATCTGGGTATGAACCCCTTCCTCATTTAGCTTATATGAAGGAGACCGTTAACTACAATGCATTACAGGAGGGATGATAGGACGACCCCTGTGGACACAGAGGCCGCACTATTCCCCTGACTAGGCCTTCGTCCCATCTGCCTTCTGGAGGGTTATTGCTGAATGCACTCTCTGTATCCAAGAAGTTGCCCACATCATTCCCCTCAATGTTCCAGCTGCTGCTCTAATTTTGCCACGATAGTATGGAGTGGAGTTTCTACAGAGCAGCCTGTCTAAAAGGCGTGCTGCCCTCTGAGAAACGGGGAGGCTGAAAGGTACTTATCCATGATATATTTCTCGACCACGAACATAGGAATAGGAGGGCACTAGCCACATGCGCAAGGATTGATGATAAGTTACAAGGGGGAGACGAACATGTTGGTTTGCAAAAACAAGGGGAGTGAGAGAAGGAGAGGATCCTGCTCTTTTTCTCGTAATACTGGTTTAGCAATCGAAGATGGTAGATCGCCCCACTCGTTATTTCAACCCCGCTACGACACGCCTAGTCCCCTTCTATTTCTATGTCCATGATCTCGACCCACTGTGGGCCAGAAACCAAAACTCCTGGACAGAACCCAGAAAGTCAATATTTTTCTCGTAAGTTTCATACACACGGGTTTTTGGGGTTGCTCGTTTCGAAAATGAACTTTGAAAATGTCAAAAATTAATATACAAAGTGGCGGATTCAAAATAACGGAATTTTTAAATAAAATAGTTGGTGTTTTCTGCTGAAGTTGATTACGGAGCAGTTTTTGATGCGTAATGGATGGGTTCTTGAGGTCGCTGATCACGAAAATGCACCCTATAAATGCCATGAGAAGTGAACAAAAGAACAGGTTTCTATAGATTTTTCATGAGTGCTGACTAGGCGCGCAAAAAAAGGGGGAAATAAGTGGAAGCTCCGATCACCCGATTTAATTTCTTATACTTTTTCGCACATAAAACAATTGCAGGCTGCGCAGGATCTAGCGTGAACGTTAATTTGACAGTTCTTTTAGGTCGGACGACCAAGATCAGGAGATAAATAAAGTGTAGTCATAAGTTTTTCTAAAATAGAATTTATCATTTACTTGTTTTTAGATAAAGTTATTATTTTAACTAGCAAAACAAAAATTGTTTATGCAATCGACATTATAAAACTTTTAACATTGTTTTGCAATCGTAACCTGTCTAAACTCGACTTAGATACATTAATTTGACTTTAATCCCATTTTGTTCGCAAACTTCGATAAATGGAGAACAAGAACTAAATCTTTGATTACGAATTGCGATAAAACTGTTTATAATATTAAATAGAGGAGAACGTTCATTTTTAAGAGTGATCTCGTAATCATAGTATTGAAATTCTAACCTCCCTAACCTATAATAGATACAATTTTATATTTTCGTTCAATTTTTTCTATAATTTTAATTACTTGATTTAAAACGCATTTTTGATCAAACATTCTTACGTTTCGTATTTTGAAGTAGTCTATTATTGACCCTGTTTCTTTCAAATATAAATTCTTGATACAGAAATATACTGTCCAACTATTGGAACACATGCTGTCCGAACACTAAAAATCTTGTTCAACCACCAATGTTTTCTCAACTATTTCCAGAAAACTTTTTTCTCTTTTAAAATGGTATTAGTCTTAAAAATAGATAGCAGAAAAAACATTATAAATAAATATAGAGTACGAAAATGCGAAGCTTTGTTAGAAAAAATTATAAATAAGTGCCTACAACGATTTAAATATGAGGGTGACGCTATTTGTCCGACTGCTGGCACGTTTACCCTGAGAAGTATTAAATTTCTTATACCAGCAAAATATATGTACATTAGCATGTAGGGTGTGATATACATGTGTTGAAAAGATTTTTTTTGCGTCTTAAAGTTGGAAGGGTTTTGGGACGTTTGTAGGCCACTTCTTCTTATATAGGCAAAATTGGGAGAAGTGATTAGTATTTGTCAACTCTTCAAGGTGAACTGTTAATACATTTAGACTTAACCTTGGTCAATAAACTTGTTGAATAGCCTTGTTAAATAAAGTTTTCAATTTCTTATACCAGAAAAATTGACACTATTATACTGGGTGTTTAGTGCTGGTAGTCGAGGTAATCATTACCAAAACTGGCGCTGCAAAAAAAATCGAGAATGAAATTAGGTTATTTATTCAAGTGCAATCGCGGTATTAACAACCTTAGGTAACTGAGCGGCGGTTGTTCACTTTCCTCCCAATCTGTCTCTCCGGCAAGTCAAAATCAAGAGGTTGCTTTGTGTATTTGTCGCAGCCGACCCATCGGCTCAAGCTTGGCTACATAATACAGTGACCTAGACAAGGCCCTGGAAAGTTAAGAGATTGAATTGCTCTGAAAGATTGTGAGGGCTACGGAGTGGTTCTCAGATAAGCTGGAAGATCCGCCTTTGGTCCTTCGGCGGTTAGAGGGGTTCAACCTGTCACTAAGGACAGCGTCCTGGCGAATCGTCAGGCACGATCGGCCTTAGGGAGAAGACACAGCGGAAGGTTCCCAACAATTCCTAGTTGTGCAAATTCCTGAGTCCCAGACGAGGGCTCTTGCGGTCCTTAACAACAGGCCCTTCTACCACCTTGGACAGGTCAACTTCAGGGTTACCGGCAAAGGACAGGAGGAGCCTGTCAGGATCGAGCCATTACTCAAAGTAAATTGCATCACAGCAAAGGCGGGTCTGCGGTTCTGCAGAGAAACATAGCTGCGCGGCATATAGGTGTCTCACTAATCCAGGAATATTGCTTAGTTCGAGATACGATAAGTGGATTAGAGGCAGAGGGGGGGGGGCTGTTTTTTTGCTACAGGGACCCCAAGGCGGTCAAACTAAGGACCTGCATACTGGCGAAGGGTGTCAACATTTTTAGGTGCTAGAGCTATTCTCGAGGGACCTAATGCAGACAGCCACACATCTTAGAGGAATTGGAAAGCTAGTCATGGGATCGGCCTACTTTCCATATGACAACGATACCAAGCCACCAGAGCAGGGACCTATGCTGGTGAGACACTGCAAGGTCAGGAAGGAATTCATCGACATCACTCTCTGTACCGGTAGTTTTAGAGACAATGACAAGAAGTCGAGAGCTAAGATTTTTACAGAGGCCATCAAATCTACTTATGAAAGTAACTGTCGACCCACAAGAGTCCGAGAGGCTGTGAAGACACACTGGTGGAACAGAAAACTCGAAGAGCTTCCCAGGGAAACCAGAGAGAGGTTTAGACGTGCCAGTACTGGAAAAACGGATTTACTATGAACCTCATTTACGACCAGACTGGATAAGCTGCTCTCTCGATACTGGATGCTATTTCTGGCACTCTATAATTGCCCGACGGAGGATACTCAGTGTCGGACGAGGAGAGCTTGGCTTACCTCATCAAGGCACATTATCCAGGCTAAATAAGTTCTGGAGAAAAGGCGGCGATACCTCTCAGGAAAACAAAGCCGCCCATGGTTCAACTGGGTCCGCAACGGCGGCTAGCCCATGAGCTTGTTACACTCTCCAGGGTCAGCCAGGCCCTGAAGTCTTTCAGTCCTTACAAGTCACCTCATCCGAATGGCATGTACCCGTCATGCAGAGCTACGAGAGTAGTGTTCATTGCGAAAGCAGGCATGATCGGTTACACTTCACCCAAGGATTTCCTTCCCATCACCCTGACATCTTTTCTACAAAAAAACAGTAGAAAGATTTGTGGATAGTTATATCCGCGACAAGGTTTCATTAAGCAGGCTACTTCACAAGAAGCAAAAGTCCATAGGGCTGGTCACTCGACCGAGATGGTTCTAAGCGGACCAGTAATCCTAATCGAAAGACAACTGAAGCAGAAAGGCCTCGCAATTGGAACCTTTATGGATATCGAAAGAGCCTGAAGCTTGTCACATGTTCGCCAACAGAAAAAGAATGGCGATTAAGTGTGATACCACTTTATGTGAAACCGTTGACACGGGATGTCCACAGGGAGGCGCTTTATCGCTCCTACTGTAGTGCTTGGTAGTGGATCAACTGTTTCATCTGCTCACGAATCAGGGCTACCACGTTATAGGCTACGCGGACGATATACCCGCACTCACTAACTCTTCGACAAGAAGTATCGTGTTAACCTATCCACGAAGGAGGAATGGTTTAACGGCGAGGCACACCTGGCTAGTGATGGGGTCAACAGTTTTACAGATGGCTCCAGGAACAAGGTGAAAGGACGACTCGGCGTATATCGTAGAAGGAATGGAATAGGCTACACTATCCCGATGAGTTCCTACGCCACAGTCCTACAATCTCAGATTACGGCCATGCTAAAGCGCGCCTACAAGGCACAGGAGAATGGTAACAAACGAAACATCCATATCTGCTCAGACAGCAGAGCTGCTATAATGTCCCTGATTGGAACAACAACTGCATCGCTACTAGTATGTCAGTGCTTTGAGGCACTGAACAATGTAGTGAAGGAAAACCGAGTGACTCTACTTTGGATTCCTGGAAACAGTGGCATCAAAGGCCATACGGTATCGGAAGGACTAGCAAAACTAGCAGCAAGAGAAAGATTCTCTGGACCTGAACTAGTTGTAGCCATTTCCAGTAGGTAAATCACTGAAGAAATCAACAATTGGCTGACCGTCAGAAGACGTGGGGTTTGGTCCCTGGCTGCATACAGGCCAAAACACTTATCGGTTTAAAGTTGAACACTAACCAAACGAAAAAAATACTCAATCTCGGATGGAATTAAATCAAAGTCCTAAGAGAAATGTTCATAGGACATGTAAACCCCTGCTAGCACAGATATAAGATAGGGCTCGCAGGTAGCCCCGAACGTAAAGCGAGGGCTTTAGGGTCACGGTTATGTTCACAAGAGGACGCAACGGGATCACCCAAGCGTCAGGGGCTCTGCCGATCTCAACCCAGGATATAATTCCTTAATACCTTATATAAAATTCCTTCGTTCCTTATGCAACGAAATAAATATTATTTTATTGGTTGTCATACATTTACATAAAAAATCAATTCTTTATAGTGAAAATTCTGACCATTTTTTCACGAAAAAGCGTCCCGAATAAAAATGCGCAAAATCTGCATGTTTTGAATATCTAGAAATGTGGAAGCTTTTACAAATTATTTTTCAATTCGAAAAAACTTTGAGCGCTTTTTTCAGTTCTGAAAAAAATTCAAATGTCGATGTTTCAAATGTCCTAAACATGTTCACAAGAATTACGTTCATCACACTTATGTGCCGACTGGGTAGCTGAATGTTTAATCAAACAAAATTTTTTAGTCAAGAAAAAAACAAAATATAATCAAATTTTTGACTTTTCAATAAAATATTATATGTAAAAGAATAGAACAATCGCTTACCTGCTTCCCATCCAAAAAACCTTACGTAATTTAGGCACGGCCCTAATAGGTATAATGGACTTAATTATTGATTAACTTTAAGGAAAACTTACGTTTTTTTTATTGTTAACTCACGTATTTTAGTGCTAAATGGAGACAAGAAATAATATTTTTCAAATTGCGTTGCAGCGGGGCAAAAGTAAAATTAGCGGGGAAAAATTTAATTTAGTGGGGCTTGTTTTTCGTGCAGCGACTGTATCTGTAAATACGGCTGCTGTGGCAAGCTTTTTTGAGTGTGCCATTCGATACTCTGGATCCTCTACCATCAGAGGTATGAAGACGTTTAATGGATTACTGTAGTTTGAAAGGATGGCCTTTGATCATTGGATGTGATGCCACTGATCATTGGATGTGATGCAAATACGCATCATACAATATAAAAGAGCAAGAATATTCACAACAGACAGAACAAACAGAAATTTTAAATAATCTTTTGACTTTTCTCTGAAATTTGACCCTTTCTAAAAAAGTTTGTTGGTCTCATACTAAAGCTTTCGATTTTTACTCTAGAAGACCTCACGGACAATATAGCCGTTTTTTTGTTTTGTGTTCCGAAGTTGTATAACGATAAAAGAAATTGGCTGCAAGAAATAGTAATAAATATGTACAAAATGGGATAGTGTTTTAATATAAATATTAAAGAAGAAAGTAATTCTATTTCGTCGGCAATTTCTTTCAGAAGATACTCGTTTATTTCATTAAGATATTTTCAAAATATTTCGATGATAAAATTGTCTGAAAATTCGCAATACACACAAGCTTATAAAGCGGATATTTTAAAGGATATTCATGGGAGAAATAAAAACATTAGTGATTTATCAGTGAAAAACTGAAATACTGATTGAAATAGTGGAAATTAATCTGATTCAGCCCGAACAGGAACGTGTATCAGTTTGTAATTTATTTTGGCAGAAACGTGTCTGCTTACTGGACAGTCCCTTTCTTCATCTGCCGTCAATGGGGTAGCTCTGCGAAAGTACATGTCCAGTTTCACCCTTTGACCATCCTTATCATATATTCCAGCGAAGTACATATTTTTCTCAAATATTGCAAACACTTGACCGTCTAATGTAGATAACACATATTCTTCATCGGTTGGCAGAAGCTCATTGTTAGCTTGTCTTAGCATTCGAACTTGTTCATCACTAGGAAAAGTGTATCTACGAAGTTCGAATAATCGGTTTGGATTACTATTTGGAATAAACCTCATCATATACTCCTTATCTCCAGGTGGAGTTAAAATAGCAGTGGTATGATGAGGAATCCCAGCAGGAGGAGGCTCGGTAGAAGTACGCCTGGCAGATCTTGGCCTGGTATAAGGACGCTTAGTAGGAGAAGGCCGAAGAGAAGAAGGGCTGGCAGAAAAAGGCATGGGAGAACGAGGCCTGACAGAAGAAGTGCTAGAAGAAGGCGACTTGGACCTTCTACGACCAAGAGTCTCCAGATCTTCATCAGTGTCAGACTGTGAACTGAATTCTGCAAGAGGAAACAGAGAAATAAATTTATTTCAAAGCATGACAGAAAAAAAAAAGTTAAAATTTGTTACAGATCAATTTTGGGACTGTGAAAAATTTACATATTTCGGAGAAACATTCACAACGGTACGAACAATTTTGACATAAATTACTACCACTTAGTAAGAATAAACCGACACACCTGAAATCACCAATTTTCTATAGTTTAATGAAATAACACGACGTCAAAATTATCTTCGTTTCATGCAAAATGAGGCACAAATATTAAAATCATGTTGAAAAGTAAAATTTATACTTTATTTTGCAATATCTTAATAAGAATTCCATATGTTTTGGACATATTTTAATCGAATAGAAAGCACGAAATACGCATTGAGAAATGTATTTGTTAAAGCAGAGGAAGCTTTGACAAAAGAGACTTCGAAAATTACCAAATTAGATTTGTCGATAGTTTGACGATCAAATTGAAAAGGTCTTCGCGAGCCGCGCATCCAAAAGCTTGATATCAATTTTTTGCGAACTAGGTTTCTTTCATCGTGGACGGTCACATATGTTCGCTCTGAACATCTATGTATTGTAAACATCGATTTTTCTTTTCAGTTTTTAGGGTTTCGTATCTCTGGTGAAAACCCCTAAAAGGTTTCGTCGGGTGTCCGTCTGTCATACTTTTCCCCTCGGGACACTCTTATCCTTTAACCCCACCTATTCCTCGGGACCCCCTTAATCCATGGGGAAAAGGGTTTTTACGGACTGATGCTAAGGGCTGCTCTTGTACGTGGATAGAGTGTTATTTTATCATTGCTAAGAGTTGTTATTGAATACTGATAAAGGATGTTGTTGACCGATTTATTTTTTTATTTTCTCAGGAATCATCAATCACTGACACAATTTTGTAATTCAATCAAATGATCTTGCAACAGCAGTATCCTGAATGTAACATATTGGGCAAAGTCCGGGTTTTCACTCCACCATTTATGGCTAGGTTACAGCCAAGAGCATGATGGGGGACTACATCTTAAGGTACGATCCAAACTACCAGAACCAGAAGCATAGAGTTTGGTAGAAAATAGCAGTTGGGATAGGACGTATATTAAATCGGATAAATTCTGAATTGTACAATTTTCAGTTGTAAAAAAAGGATTTCATTGTTCCGGATTCTTAAATTTCTTATAAAATATTTAAGATACTTTTTATTTCCACATTTCGACATTTTCAAGATCTGAAGGGTTTTCAATATAGGTGTCCCAGTACTCAAGGTACATTTTTATATGCTCGAATTATCAATAAAAAATGGAGTCGAAAATAATACTAAAAATTTGTTGTAAAGTTAATCTTTCATGAGTATTTAAAAATTAAAAATTAACGAATCAAAAGTACGCAGGAGGCTGTGAATGTGAATGGTGCAACTTCACATGGCAGCTGTACAACGAAATATTAATTCGCAGAAAATATCTGTTCCTTCAGAATACACGTTGCATGGAGAATAGACATAAGGAGACCAAAGTCCTGTACATTGACTTCACCAAAAACGAGAATTTTTCTGTCGTATGTACTATAACCCTAAATTTTATTACTTAGTTTATTGAGGATTACAGATAAATAGTCATTTGTCTTCTAACCTTAACTTTAATCAGTCGAGCGCCAGAAAGTCTTCAAATAAAATTATCAAAAATCAGGACGTTATCGACGTTACCTCAGAACTTCTTCCCGTCATACTTATGCGTTATATCATTTTGAGATTGATTGAGCCTGATTAGTTCAGAGGTAAGGGAAGAGAAAAAGGGAGTGATAAGAAATGACGTCCCACTTGCAAGGCAGTAATTTTTACAAGTCACATTCATTTTAACTCGTGTGTTTAACAAAAGAAAAACCAAAAAGATTAAATTGACAAACCAACCGACTGCATCGTCGA